>JASDQU010105311.1:204282-255499 GCA_032191745.1 Picea mariana
GGGACCCATTCTTTATTTTCACCATAGTGATGTTCAGGGGGGGTGTTGGAGTTACTTCACACACACCTAGGATTTCTTTTTCCTAAGGTTTTTCCTTGTTTATTAGTCATAATTAGTCATTATCCAGTCCCCTGTATTTTAGGGGAGAATATTCCAAATGGAGAATATTCTCCTTCAGTTGACACTTCAGTTTGACTAGTTGAGTTGAGTCTAGATGTTGCATTGGTTTTGTCACAATGCAACATTGTGATCATCACCAAATAATGTGAATTAGCCTTGGTATCTTCACCAAACTGGTGCATTACTCATGATTCCCTGATATCCTCCTCACTTCACTTTGTTTCAATCAGTTAACTGAAGACTAATAGACTAGTTAACACAGACTAGGTGACAGTTCACTCCTGTAACTCCCTGAGAGACTAGACTAGGTGGCAGTTTACTCCCATAACTGCTGGTGTGTGTCCACATCACTCTAGAACACCACTATGGATTATTAGTGACTCATGTATCCTATATCTATTGTAAATTATTCACACTTTGAGTGTGGAAAATGGTTAATGAGAATTCTTCTATTCTTTCTCTCCTTCTTCTTCTTTCTCCAATTCTCTCTACAAATGTGTGTATTATTGTTTAGATAGATCTATTATGTGCAGGTTCAACACATTTACAAATGTCACCCACCTGAAACCTTATATTTCTCATGATTGAGACAAAGGATTGTTGCTCCATTCCAAGGGAGCATTTACAATAGTTAGATTTTAATTTACTGTAATTTCTTTAATTCAGTAATAACGTCGGAGTGTGCATTGTTGCACCACGATACATAATTATTTTTCAGTCTAAGCGTTGTTTTTGTGCAGAACTACTTACTCAACTGCATAGGATCAGAAAAGCCATAATTACAGTAAATGAAGTCATTAATATGATGGGGACCCCCATTGTGGTTAGAGGGGGGGGGGGAATCTGAACTGTATCACATCCCATGTGCCATACACATCCCGTCCAGTCATACCCTTTATGGTATCTACAATAACTCGTTGGAGCATTCCGTCAAACCATAAAGGTGTGATAAACGTATATGCCATTGGTATCCCCACCGGGATTCTCAACCGTTAAAATGGTAAGCCCTCAGGTCGACCATGTCTCTGTCAGCTCATTCATTAAAACTAGGATCACCCTATATATTTTACCTCGTTATTAGTCCCATCAGACACCTAAGCCTGAGATTGAATTTATGGTTTAATGATGAGTGTCCTTAGGAGTAATTACAGAGCTCTCCAGTTATCTCTCTTATAATATCTTGTGAACTCACGAGCGAGACTTATATTTTACCTCAATTATCTTTTGTCTTGCCCTATTTGCACCCACATCTCATTTATGAAATCTTTCGCTCCTCGGTCATGACCCTGATCCCTAACTCAGCCTGTCTAGTTTTCTAGAAATCCAAAGACAAAATGCCAAGAGCAATAGGAGGTAGGATTTCAGCTCCAAAAGAGGAAATTCCAGAGGATCTGTGTGATCCCTGAGTCGATATCATGGGTGATTTCAAGGGAAAGGTTGAGCAAGTAAAACTCCTTGAACTCGACCTGACAGACCAAGTATTATTTCCGCAGATGAATATTAGTGTATTCTAGGACTTGGCTACAGATGCAACGGGAGGCATGCAGTGTGTGTCAAATCAAAAATTTATCAACCTATTCAATTCCACCATCATGAACCTTAGTGATCTATCGGTTTTAAGAACTAGTGGTAAGGTTGCGCGGTGCACCAAGTTTGTGATCCGTCGGGTGCATGATAGGAGCTTGTGGCTCGACAAAAGATATCTGATTCATACCGAGAACATCCACCAAATCACCGGATTATCCCTCGAGAGTGAGGATGTATCAAAATGATTCCAAGGCCCAAGAAAGCATGGGAAGAAGAAGGGTAAAGTCAACATGTATGAGAAATTCCATACATAGAGAGGAAAACGTACAACCAAAATCGACCCAGTCCTACCAGAGATGGTCCAGACAACTTGCTACGTGATAT
Source organism: Picea mariana (assembly GCA_032191745.1). Lineage (NCBI taxonomy): Eukaryota > Viridiplantae > Streptophyta > Pinopsida > Pinales > Pinaceae > Picea > Picea mariana. Next base: position 206,314 of record JASDQU010105311.1, read on the forward strand.
CTAGTAAGGTTATGCGCTCGTACTACAAGGGAGAATGCACCTTATATGACCTTTCAGTAGTAGACTTCTGCATAAATGGGGCTTTGTTCAACTAGTGAAACTATCTACTAGAGGAACTCCTAGTTTCTTGTGAGGAAGCTTAGGAGAAATGAGGAACTTTCACACATGGATACTTTCTTGTTGCATTTGAAATGTGGAAATGGTGTTCATCCTCAAGAAGAAAATTGTCTCATGCAGATAAGGGTCGCCTATCCAAGATGTTCGAGCCTTAGAACTGAAGTTCGGACTCAAAGGATATGGATTTCAACAATGCAGTGTTCTTGAAGTGGTAAAACCAACTCATCGACGTAACTCAGCGGTTTCACATACCACAAGAACTGTTGAATCTCAACATCTGGAACATCACATTTGGGCTAAATCGCCACTACACTTTTGGTTTGCCGAGGCATGCGAAGCCTGAGGACTTCCACACTAGGTCGTTACCCTTCTATCTGGACAAAGAATCCTTCGACAAGGAAGTCATGTCATGGCCCGATGTTAAGCGAAACCCACACAATTTTGGTATGAATTACCTCTTGCCACCAGATCTCTTGAAGAAAAGGGGGTAGGAAGAAGGAGTAGGGAAAATTTCTGACCAATCAACAAAGAAGCAAAAGGTCCAAATGTCGATGGACTCAGAAGAAGATGAGGACGAGAAACCCTTGGAGTGGAAGAATAGGACATTGCTAGTGTTTCCACAGCTCCTAGAACATGTCATTTTATCAAGTAAGGATGTGAATGAAATCCTTGTTGTTGCATTTGTAGGAGATGTATCAGTAATGAAACCTTGAACAGGGGTTTCCCTGGCCAAAGTGATAAATCCATAGCTAATAGCCTCATCTCTACCTCATACCAAGGCCACTACTCATGTTGCCCAGACTATGATTAACATCATAGATGATCATGAGTCATATGCCACTTCCTACATGACCATCATCACTAAACAAGCCCCATTGTCATCACAAGATACCATCGTTCTCTCTCGATCCACATCCCCCGAGCCAATGCACCTGGATAACCTCGACCCTTCTGAGAATGTAGAAGAACCCATTACCCTAACCACTGAATCCTTGAGCCAACCAGCCTCTCTGTTGGTACTCATTTCGGTCACTCTACCTTCGAAAAAGAGTCAACAACAATAAATTAGATCAATCACCCCATAATCGCAAGTTCGAGGCACCCAGAGTCCTCTCTCAACAATCAATGTTGAGATTCTCATCATCAAAAGTGAGACTCCAGAAGTTTCGTTACATACAGAGGTAGGAGCATAGGCGGTTCAGAAAAAACCCCAAATAACATCAGGGAAGAGAACAACATTCCTGAAAGAACATTCGAAGATAGTACTCCAAAATCCACAAAAATGCACAAAACTGTTACAACTATGCTTCGCAAAGACAAAGGTTCTCCCTCTAATTCCAAAAGATCTGAAGACTAGACTTGCACATCAACTGCAAGGTCCATCCCCAATGGAAGAAGAGGTGGATAAACCTTCCAAACATTCGATGGCTAGTGGACTGCCACTACAATTCTGATTACCCCTGGATTCCACTACTTCATCTGGCGACCTCACTCAGTTGCCAACAACGCAGCTAGTGGGCATAATTAGAGCCTCGATTGAGAAATTGGAGCAGTGGATCCAACAAGATGAACGAGAAGCCAACTTCTGGAAGCAAGAAGGACTCTTGGAATAGACACAAAGAATGCAGGAGAAATATTTAAAGATTCAGTAAGAGAATAAATTCAAGAAGGTGAAGGAAAATTTAACAGAGGCTTGGACAACGATAAGAAATAGAATGCCTCAGCTGCCAGAATCCAGCACAACAAGTGATCTTTCCTAGCAGATCAAATTAATTCAGGTAGCCTAGAATGATATGGCAGAACGAGTGTAATATCTCAAAGTACAGTTGTGGGAAAGTAAGCGAGAAGATGAACTACAACCCGGGAAGCTATAAGAGAAACTAGAAAAAGTGGTTTTTGAAGGAAACAATGCATGAGTAACCTTGCATAAAAGGACTGCAGAGTGCACAACCATTTTCAAAGAGGTTAGTGATTGGATGGGAATTATTTCTAGGCACAACCAAACATTGGAATACCCGCGCTTGCAGATCCAATCACTTAATGAAGAAGCACCCAACACCCTGGATCCGCTGGAACAACAAGAAAATTTTGATAAGATCTAGCAAGCAGACAATGGTTTGAATGCATTGATTGAAGCTCAAATAATGGCTAAGAAAGAACTTAGAGAGTTTCAACCTGTAGTCCAAAACAATTATCTACAAATGCATCAAGTGGATGTCATAGCTGATTCATAATGGAAATCTATAGTTGCATCCAAGCCAAAAGAATGCATTACAGACACCACCCATCAGTTTGTTGTTGAAGCTTCACTACTTTCTAGAAAGTGGCAGGACAAAGTGGAAAACTTCCAAGGAGTCAGGAAAATATCCCTAGAACTAGTACCTGGGTTGGGCCCTTCATTTGAAGAAGATAAAGTAGAAACAATCCAAGCTGGAAATGGAAGCAACCTGGAACCAGAAGGCAAGGAAGAACAACAATCCAATCCAGAGTCCACAGAAAAGCTAAAGACTTGACTCGGGGCGAGTTGAGGATTGTGGTCGGAGCCTGTTGGGCCCTTCATTTTGATGAATAAAAGTTGTACAAGTTATATTTCAACTTTATTTTGGTGAACATAAGTTGTGCAAGATACTTGGGAGCTAGATAATCGACTAAAGGGAAAAACAGAAAGTGGTTGGAAGGATAGCACAACATCAATTTTGAAGAAAGAAGTTGCAACAAGATCAAGAATAAGGGATAACTCTTAGGCTCTCAACCAACAAACCTAGATAATATTATATATATATATGGGATGCATATGATTTTAAAGGAGTTGGGCTGGGATTGTTGTTGTTGCTAGAGTCACTATTGTTATCGTCCATATTGTTAGTTTAGCTAAAGTTCTGGATTCTGATTTCGGACCCAAACAAAGAATGTAATGAATTCATGTCGTGTTGTAGCGTTGAAAGAGAAAGGGATGAGATAAGCTTGTCTCTCAGTATTACATAACATTTTTCATTAGCTTTGGCATGACCAATTTGTATCTGTAACTCAATCTGATCTTGTATTTTGAGAAGAAACGTGTTATATGATAATATAGTGGGAGACCCAAATTTTCTTGAAGATAACTTGTTTATTTAGTCTTTTGAATGTATTGAATGTTTTGTTATATTTATGTTTGATACACTTAATTGGTTATATCTTGCTTATGAATATCCTCGCAACTCTATTTTATTGATTCTCGGTTAGGAAACGTTCAAATCTGCTACTGGTTTAATCTAGCTTGCGCAAGACTGATATGACTCCTAATACTTCAGAGGTTTGTTTAAGTATTCTTTTTACCCTTCCCTCTCTTTCTCATCTCAGTTGCACTTCGGGTGAGATTTCTTCCCTCCCATGAAGATGAAAATGCCAGCGCTCTAGACTACTTCGGTAACTTTTGTTGGAAATTGTAAGAGGACCCTGGTCTGATCACTTCTACGCAAACATTAACCAATATCTTATCACATTCATTCATAAATGGAATTTTTAAATTGTGAAAAATAAAGGCAATATATTGTAGGTATTGGGGGGGATGTGGGGTATTGAGGGGTTTATAAGTATTACAAGTTATAAAAATGGGTATCTAGTAAAAATAGGTGTTTCATTTATTGGAAAGATGTATTGGGAGGGGGGTTCAACAAAAGGATTTTAGGAGGTATTTATCAATATCTAGTGAAATTAGGGGTATTGTTTAATATCCCATGAATGAAGGTGCTATGTCACAGGTTCACTAAGTGAAGACCCTATGGAAATCATACACTGAAATAGAACAGATAAGGGAACAACATAAGAGTCTCCAACAGTGATTAGTACCCTATAGGAAGAAGCACTAAGGGTAATAGGGGAATTGGAAACTGCGCAGAGCACGATAAAGAAAGAATCACACGACAATGAGGAGAAACTCTCAACCATGACTACGTAGGTCGTAGAGGAGATTTTTGAATAAGAAGTAGGGGTCAAGAAAGAAGTCATGACATCAAAGGAAACCCTCCAAAATTTCACGGAAGCATAGAGGGGCGCGATGCAATAGGATTAAGTGGCTTGGGTTGAGCCATAAGTGAGTGTTGGGGGCCTGTTGGATAGGTAGTTCAAAGAAATAATTTTTTAGGGCACATGCAAAAGTAGGAAGGACAAAAATTAGGAATGAAAAAGTAGATAAACACACAAAAACAGGAAGAACAATAGTCAAAAATGTAAAAGCAACATGCAAGCGCAAAGGCAGGAAAAACAGGCTCGAACAATGAGTAAACATGAGTTGTCATAGGGTTTTGGGGATAAGTGAGTAGGGTTTTGAGCCCTAAATTATATGTATAAATATGTAATGGGTTGGGAAACATAGGCTTCTAAAAGTTGAGATGATGATAGGATGAGGTTGAGAGAATAGACTAAAAATGAGATGGAGTCTATGTCTGAAGGTTTAGGGAGGGTTTGTAGAGAGAGGCTTGCACTGCAGAGCGAATAGGAAGGAGGGGGGGATATCATGATGTATCTATTGTAAGCGTAGTGCACAAGCCTGAGATGATTGCATGAAGAATAATAATGAAGCCAGTCGTTGTGAAAGTAGCCCCGGGATTGGGTGAACCACATTAAATTTTTTGTCTGATGTTTTTTTATGTTATTGTTCATGAATGTTCTATTTATGAATAACTAGATCTAGATCTATTTATTACATGATTGATGCACAATAATGATGAATGTTACAGTGAATAGTTTATGTTGCAATCTACATCACAATGGTGTTGCATGAAATAATTTTTACTAATTAATCAAGGGAAAAGAGACATAGAATATTGCACACAGGGTAGAAAAGTAGGAAGGAATATGATCATAGCCTCCCTTCCCCCCATCCATACAGAAACTTGGTTCTTGCAGCCCCAATAGATGCCTTGGGTGATACTTCACTTGCATGTAGGTGATTCCAAAAGGGTTGGTGTCTACAGGGTTTGTTGGTAGAATAAACTGAACCTAGGGTCTTACAACCATGATCCAACATGCCACTACGTTGAGTGACAAATTATCTTCTGATTGGTGCCTCAATGTATTGTGTGACAACTTCTCTTATTGATAACTTGTAATCATGCGACACTTACTCCTCTGATTCTATTGGTGCACCACAAATTTATGGTTACACACCACACGCATGTTCTCTCTTCTCTCTTAAGGTTGCAACATACCACAACAACTAAAGGGTATGGGATTCGTCACCTAGGCCCTCACTACCACTACTGTCACTACTAGTATCTTCAACATTGAGCCTCTTCGCAAGCTTGTCCTTTCCTATGCTCCACTCTAACACAACATCCTCTCCCACACCACTTCTTGGTGTGAGTTTCCTCTTCATCCTAAGCCTAACACATCGCTGTGAACCCTTGGATAAATCTACTCTACTCTTATGATCAACTTTCTCTCTCAACTCAAATCTTCTTGCGTATATCTTGTCTATTTTTCTCCTTTGCTCCTTTGGGTCCATTCTATTCCTCACCTCATCTCAAAAAATTCTCAGATCCTCCTCAATGGTTCCATATTCTCTCTCTTTTTCTCTCACCTTTTCCAACTCCCCCCCCCCCATCGCTATGGGGCTTACTCAATCATTCTATTAGGATACATGCACATCATTCTTCTTTCTACGAGCAACATCTTGATCCAAAGTATAATTTATTCTAGCAACTACTTCCTTAGACCTTCTTCGAACTTACTTTCAACCTCACTGAAAGAATCACTATATTTTATAACAAACTCAACAATGTAACCTTCCTTCACTGGAGCGAACCAAAAATAAATAGCCCGAGTCCACTTGTTATCTAGAACCTTCAAGCTATCAAGATTGTCTTGATCCCAAACTATTGGCTCAGATCGCAACACAGCCAAGTTGACATCAACTTGTATCTTTAACCATTCATGCAATAGACATGGAAATTCCGTGAAGAAGAGCTCATGGATGTCTGAGTAAAGATATATGCCTTTCCTTTCCTTTGTGTTCACTCACAATCCTTCCATCTCTCGTAGGGAAAAATTGCCTTCTTTTTCTTCTATCCAATCTTGAATCTCCTCAGAAGGATGCCACCTCATTTTTATTTTCCTCCATAGATCTCAACAAGACTTCAGGTCCCGAAAATGGAACCATTTATTGGGCTTCTTCATTTCCAGTCAGTTAACGCTAGATATTTCTATTCACTGCAAAAGACAAATGCCTAGCACATATCGAAACATAATTTTATTGTAAGTTGGTGGATCAGGTAGGTAAGAAAAGAATATTGAGACAAAAATCAAATAAGAACATATAGATCATTGATCAAGGCCATTGGGCATAGATTCTATTGTAATATTTCATGGATAAAAGGTAGGTGAATTAGTTATCAAGAAGCTTTAGATAATATCATGGATAGATACAAGAATAAGGAGAACAATTATGGAAGACACAGGCATCACAACCAGATCATACATGCATAATCCATATGATAGAATCTTCATGAAAAAGAATTCTTTTCATTAATAAATACTAGATATTTGAATAAAATCCAAAAAGCAGAGCAAGTACACCAAGGATTTAATGCATAGGAATTATGTAGTGCACAAGTTCTATTCACACAAGAAGAGAATGGGTGTAAAACACCGAGAGAGTAATAATATGATAACACAACCCACAAAATTATTTGATAATCAAATCCTACATGAAGAATTTACCATTGGGCATAAAATTTAGAACACAAGTTCCCATAAAGTCTGATCTAACCTGCCTCTTTCCAAAGGAATATCTCCCCCCTATGCTCTTAGTCTTCGATGCTTCTTTTATAGTTGTTTTGAATGTTGAATTGTTTCCTAGAAATTTGGATCTGATGCTGACCTTGTTCCTTTAAATCTGGTATATTGCCTTCAAATCTGGAATATGGATGTGAATAAGCCTATTGGAAAAGGGGATCTATAAATTGAAGTTGATTGAGGATAAGCAAGCGGAACTACTCAACACCTGTAATTGATGATCTGTCACCAACCATGCTCTTAGCAACATAATCCTTGGCTTCTCCTTTCTTCCTCAATGATTCTCAAAGAGAAACATGCTTCAACAAAATTTGCCAGAGCTAACAATTCATGAGATTTTATATGTGAGGAATTTGGGCCTTTTGTAGACATTTGGATGTGAGTCCTTCTTTTGACATAGATGTGTACACTCTCCATCAGCATACAATATCAATGGTTCCAGCAAAATCATATATTACCATAATGGGAGAAGAAATAAGATAGTTCTAACACTTGGAAAATGGATTGTAATCACAAATTTGTTTATAACCAACATAATTGAAATCATCATCATTATTTGAAGAAGCATCTTAACCAAGAGAATTTATGTAGAGTGTTGGTCAATTTGGAACCCCATCATTATTTTCAAAGAGACACTACCACAATAATACAAATATGTGAGGCTTTAGAGATTCAATTGGTGGCCAAACTTTGCTAGTGCACTTACAACACTCACCCTAACTATTTAAAAATAGTTGCAACATAGTAATAACTAGAATAAAATTCCAACGCTTTGTTGAGTGAGATATTTCAATCATTGGGAATTTTTATGTATCCAACACTTGGGCATTTTCATTGTCGATTCGTTGTGTTCTTAAGTCGACTCGTGGGATTGGGCACTTGGATTGCTTTCTTAATAATATTTTATGGAATTATTTTCACGTTGAGATTATTTCAAAAGAAAGGATTTCATTTGTAACTTCACATAGTAGGGACCACATTTCAGATATTTCCATATGAAATGTCCTTTCCTCATCTGCAGGGTTGTCGAATAACACATATAAGTTTCTATATTTTATTCTACATTACAAAGAAATAATATTCAAATTTGTATTTAGCACCATACAACTGATGATGAATATTCAGAATGTTGTATAATGAAATGGATTCCCAAGTAGCCAAAGGCCACAATGATCCTCAACTTCCATTGAATTATTATACAATTCTCCTTTAAAAAATAATCATAAAGGTTCACAATAATACATAAATGAACTATTAGATCACCCTTTGGAGAAATGTCACCATAGTAGTAGCAATGGAAGACAAATTTTTGTTGTAGTGAATCAGTGTTATACTGAATGAGCCTTTCTATCTGAACATAAAACTTCCTCTAGCGAGTTCCTCTAAAAATACACCCACTTCGCTACAGGAAGTTTAAACTTCCTTTAGAAACACTGCAAATTTGGGTACTAACATGGTCCATGCTTGCATGCATATTGTCTGTATTAACGTTGGGGATTTTTATACCTAGGGTTCATCCAGGGTTGTCCAACAAAACCCCAAAGCATCGACATATCAATCCTCAGCCCAGGTCTAGGAAGGTATCATCCGAGATGTAGAGAGGATCATAGAGACCATAAGGTCTTGTGAGATGGATGAAGGATTAAACATATGAAACATTACTGCAAGTGGCATCCATGTAAATCAGGTATGATAACCTATTTAGGACTAATAATTAAAACTGTACACATACATATTCATCTCATTCATAACAGACATGGCTTGGATCAAAACTTTTGTATATTTATTATTGGAAGCATTTCATCACATCGAATATATACAGTGTGATGAACAATTGTCTATGATATCCATACAACTTCAGATCATTACTATATAAAACAATGAAAATAAAACATAATGCTCCATGCACCTTGCCTTAGTATTCAAACATATCAAAGACACAAAAGTATATTCAAAGCATCACAATATTACAATAGGCTCAGAGTGAGCTCGATACCGGTAGCTAAGCTAACTTAAAACTCTCTCACTGGAAAGATAACCAACGAACTGACTAACTAACTGTCGTTCTGAGATTAGAGATCCATTTTATATCTTCCACTACCGAGGAGTGTTTTCTATTTATACTATTCTCCTCTCACTTGTATGATCCCACTACCTCACATGCTTCTGGTGCCTTCCAGTGCTTCGTGTAGACTCTCTGTATCAGGGGAAATATTAACTACCTGTCCAAATCTTCTTCTGGCCATCCCATGTCTTCATATGTTGTTGTCAATAATCATTTGGGGATATTTTTTAATGATTCCTTTCTTGATTCCAGCGGGAATCTTCTTGGTTTCCGACACAACTGAAAAAAATCGGAATGGCGCACACTTGGTAGTCTTTACACTAGGCATGCTACTGAAAAAACTCGGTTCGATTCACACTCTATGGAATTCCTCGTGCATTTTCTTAGGTGCATGGAAAACCATGGAATGAGTGCACAAAACTTAATTTGTGTGCGTGTGAAAAATGGAACGCAAAACTTTGGGTGCCAACAAACATTTGTAAACTTTACCATTTAACACTTTTATTTATAACCTTCAATTTTACCCATCAAAATGAGTCGTCGAATAGGGGGAGGATGTGTTGAAGAGGTAACTTCGAAAGACGTCTTTCAAAAGTACTATCAGAAAGGTCTATCGGAAGAGAGGCATTGGAAGATGTAGAGGGGATACTTAACATTTGTTCCTACGAGGTGACTTCCTGAACATACTTCCAAAATAGGGTTGTCAGGAAGGAGCCATCGGAGGATGCAAAGATAATATCTCACTTCTCTTTCCGACGATAAAGATGTATTCCTCGAAAAGTGTGCATTAAAAAAAGAAGGGATATACAAGGAGAATAATTTATAGAATAAGGTCTATGATTCGTTAATTAGGATAAAGAACCTGGTGACGAACCCACCATTATATGCTTAGTTGTAATCGTTACATGAAGGTCTCTTAGGATAATCATATTTTGACTCGTAAGCACGAGGTAAAAGGACTCATGATAATATAGACAAATTATGTACCGAAAAAGGTGTCAAAGAGAAGTGGTCAGGAGAAAACGTATTCACTAGATGCAATGATTTCAGATACAAATATCCCAATAGGAAAAGTACAATGAAGATGTATCAACAACCATTGGGAAATGTTCATATGGCTAGATATTATGCTCATTATCGCAGATGGATCTTCCAAAAAGGGTTTACGATTCATTTAGTGAATGGAGGGTGGATGGACAAGTAACGAAGTTCGAAAAAATTTCTACTAACCAAACTATCTTAGATTATCTTCTGAGATTGAATATAGAATAGTATATTCATGTATCAATATCTAGTCAAGTTAGTAGTGACAAATTCCTTGCTTAAATTTTGATAGGTAGGTACCCATTGAAATCCTCTAAGGTAGAGAATTTTAGTGGGTTGTTGTAGGGGGCACAACAAGTGGCGACTTGATGGTAGGAACATTTATATATGATCTAGATATAACTCTAGATCATATATTTTTATCAATCTATGTTTTGAATAATTTACAAGTTCCTTTGTACCATGGATCCCACATCACTAGCTTTTACTGAAAAATGAGAAATCGATATATCATGTTTGATCCTTTGAACAATTCATGTGAGACATTACGAGATGGGATTAAATTAACTCTTGTTCGTGAATCTTAGGACAATAATACACCATAGATGGGTGATCTTGGTTGTTTATAGGCCTATGTGTGTTCCTGGTCTATTTTTTCTCGGCATTGCTTCGCTTCCAGCGAGCATCCATACCTCCATCAAGTTTCCTCAGTATCATACAAGAATATCCCTACTAATAGTGAGAATCCATAGCCCCAACGAGTTTACTTGTACTTCCCACACAATCTTGTTTCTTTCAACTTCCTTGTTGTTAAGCTTTTAATTTCACCCTTACAAATTTATAATATATATAGTGCTTTTGCAACATGGGTTTTTAGGAGGCGGGGTGATACAAGAGTTTCTTTGATATTCTAGCCTTAGTCAGTATCTTATCCTCATGGATCTATCTTTGATAATATCCTAGTGTTGACGGGTCCAAATGTCCTATCAGCAAGTAAGGGAGAGCGCTAGATGATAGGTCCTAATTAGACCTACTCTCGTTTAGTGTAGCATTTTCGACCAGTATGTGGGTCTGGTTTCCACTCAAAAGATTTTCTAATTATGAATCTGAGGAAAACATGTTCTCGGATGAATTAAAATTTGAACTAAATACTAAATTAGAACTATCTAACACTATGCTAATCTAAATATATCCTAACATATCCTATCTTGACCAGGAGAAAACTAATTGTATGAGTACAATAAAATATAATACCACTAGAACCATAAATAATTCATGTGTGCCATTGGTGTGTGATAATAAGAATATTATAGATACATTAACAATTAGTTGTAGAATGCATTCATAACATCATTTCTATACTCATAAGGAAACATATGACAACATGAGAATCAATAATAGAGTGAAGAAATAGTTTATACAATACAATTCTATGCTACTCAAGCAGAAAGAAAATGCAAAAAGAAAAGTCTCATATACATCTACCAAAGTCACAAATTCCCAGAATGCCTCTTGCTCTTTATTCACTTGGAAGTAATACTACCATCTCTCATTTACAAAGGAAAAAATTCCATCTTACTTCACAGCACTCTCTTTTATAAAACAAGAGAGGTTGTTTACACTCTGTAACTGTCATCATGTCAGATGACAGTTACAATGTTTCATTTCATATTTTGGATTAGAACTTTACAACTTTTGCATGATTAAAATAAAGAAAAAATATTGCAAAATGTAATTATGAATAAGTAATTGCAAAATATAATGATCAAGAAGTATTCGAGAGCTGTGTGTTGTCTATGTACTCTTTCCATATCTCATAATCCTTCAGGATCACATCCACTCTTCTCAACTGCATCGTTTCCAGATCTATCGACTCACTGTCACAAATATAGGTTGTTACCTCCATCTTTAGACTCTTCTCTATCTTCTATATGAATCCCTTGGCTAGAGTGGTCAGCTTGGTTGGATTTATGAGTTGTTCTTTCAATACCTCTTTATTTACTTCAGTGATTGCTTCAATAGTCTGTCAGTTGCCAACTATTTTGGTCTCTACATCTTATATTCTTAACTAAACTGGAGGTTCTTCTTCTAAGTATACCATCAAATTCATTTCAAACTCTTCAAGTAAGTTATCAGAGACCTTCCATAATATTTTGCATGCTTTACCAAATGCTTCCTGTGTGCTTTTAATATTATTCAGGATGGACTTCCATGTATCAAAGAGGACCTACTCTTTAATATTTTTTCCAGTTGTGTAGACTGGAATTGTATTAGGTGGACTATCATACACACTTTTCCAATCTACAATTTTTTCAAAGGAATCTTGAGATTTTTGGTATTTTCTCTTTATGTCTTCCAACTAATAATTCAGTTTGATTTGGTCTTCCTTGTTTTTTGGAATTTCATTCAATATACAAAAATAGTCTTTCTATATAATCTCAAGTTCTTCATTGGCATCTATGGCTTCTTATTTAACAATTTCTAATATGAGGGTTCCTTGTTTGTTTTCTTCTCTGGTATTTTCAAGGTCCTGATTATATTGCTTCAATTTTAGGACTCTGTCTTCCAACTTTTCATTGTAGATGATTACTTCCAAGTGTTCTTCTTGCAAGCTTTCCATTTCTTGTGCATGTTTCATCCTGAGATGTTCCATTTCTTATGAGTGGGTGAGATCGAGAGCTTCCAATTCTTCCTAGTGTAACCTATAATTTATAGTAGCCCTTTTCTCAAACTCTGCATTTAACGTATTCTTCTGGAGTTGCTATATTTTCTATGTTTCCTCTTTGTGTAGCTATTCTATAGTGTTATCCTCTTTCCTAAATTCATCGACAAGGTTATATTTTATGGTATTCATATCTCCTTCCATCTCATCTATCCTAGCCTTGTATAAATCCAATTCCTCTCCTAACTCATATATTGACATTGCATTTGCAACTACAAATGCATTAAGGGCTGAAGCAGTCTGTATTGCATTTTCCTTCGGGTATGGGCCTGCCTTCCATTTGATTTTTCTATTAGAAGATTCTTTCTTGAGAGAAAATCCTCCTCTCTTCCTCTTGTTTGTTCTCCTCTCAATTTACTTGGTCTTATTTCGATAATAATACTCACTCACAACCACTACAACATCATCCAATTCTAGTACCTCAAATGTATAAGAAACATTTCTTGGGATGGCCATTAAAGGAGTGCATTCTTCAACATGGATAGTAACTATACTTGCAATGGGGTTTGCTACAACTTTGTTTAAATAGTCTTTCTTTTTCTTCTTTTCCTATTCTGCTTTCTCCTTTAACTCAGTTTCCTTTTGTTTTCCCCCCTCTTCCTTCTTTTTGTTCTCTTCATCTTCAACATCTAGTATTTTCTTTTCTTCATTATCCCTTTTCTTTTGTTCCATCTTTACATCATGTTTTGCTTTGGATTCTTTTTCAATGTTATTTTTATTTTCTTCAACATATTTCTCCATGAATTCATTTTTTTCTTCTTCTCATACTACTTAGTTTTCTTATTTTCCATCTCTTCTTTCTTCCTTTGTTGGAATCTCTCTTTTGCTTCCCTAGCTTTATTTTCTCTATCTTTAGCTTTATGTGCTTCTTCCCTTTCCTTAACTTCCAACTTTTATTTTTCTTTTTCCAGTAGCAATTCAAATTGCTCCTTCACCGTGTTCTTGTCTTCATCTTCTTCCTTTTGAATCTTTTCTCTAGCTAGCTCATCTTATAGCATCTGCAATACTTCTTCAAAAAAGAAAGCTCCTTTGAAGAGGTTTTCAAGGAATTTTAGTTCATGGATGGTTGGGTGGGTCAGCTTGACCGATTTCATATGGTCAATCACTATACTATGGGGATCATGCCCTTTTATTTTCCCTGTGCATAAACATATCTCCTGTAGGGATTTGGCTTCCTTCTCAGCATGGGCTTTGTTGGAAATATTATATCTTTGTATGTACATTGGAAAATTGGGCCAATACTTCTTGTTGTTTGATGGAAGGTATGGTGTGATCCCTTGTTCTATAGTTTGGTAAGCAATTTCTCAGGCTAAAAAATTATCAGGCACATATATTGGTAGGAGGTGTGGTGGCCAAATACTTCCATATACCTTGATATAAGTGTAATATTTTTTTACATACCAATCTCATATTTGTTTCAGGGTTGTTATGGTTCTGTGTGATATCCTATGTAGAAAAAATATGAAAATTTCCTTCTACAAAGGGGATAAGAAATAATCACATATATTGTAAATGTGTTCCTTGTAATTTACATCCCATAGTTATGAGAAATAAATGTGAATCGAGGGTTGAGTCAAAGTACAACTCCATTCAAAAGCAGGGAAATGAATGACAAAGAAAACTGCATCAATAAGGTAGGACGACATATAAAATTCAAGTTTTTTCATACCTAGTGCTTCCTGAGATTTGTTGAATATGTTGAGTGCCACGATGTTCTCCTAGTTGAACACTTGTCCTATATTAACCACCGTATAAGCCATCAAAAACCATTCCATCCAAAAATGTATGTTGGTTTTGTTAGGTGCGGGCCTATTTTGGGTGCAGGGATGTTTTTGGGACAAAGATTTGTTTTGGGAAAGACCCCTTTTTGGAGAGAAAGAGTTATTTTTGGAGCATGCACAATAGGTGGCAAGAAAGAAGCATGTAGAAAAAGCCGGAAAATCAGCATGCAGAAGGAAAAGTAACGTGGCGTGCAGGCAGACATGCCTAACCATGATAGGGTTATGGTTTTTGACAAAGATTGTAACATATATAAGCCTATAAAGTAGTATAAATAAGTACCTAGGAGGTCAAGGTATGAGGTTCACGAGGTAAAAGTTTCAGTGAGTTCAAGAATTCATTCAATAATTGTTAGCAAGTTTGTTATGATTCTTGTAGTAGATTTGATTAAGATAGTTATTGAGGGTTAGGTCACGGGATGAGGATACTGGTGTGATCTAGTTAGCCTCAAAGAGGGTACTCACCCTCATTTTGATTGTATTATTGAAGATGTAATGTGCGTAGCACAAGATTTTGCAGCAAAATAAATAAAAGAGCAAAGAAGCTAGATCTTTGTGGATGTATCCCTAGGAGGGGGTGAACCACGATAAACCTTGTGTTCTAAGTGATCATTAGCTTAAGAATGAATGGTTAAACTATCTCTATCAACATGCATGCATAGGGTTAAAAATGAATGAATGGTAGAAGTAGATGAATGGTTGACCAGGTTAATTCATAAGGAAAAGAAGCCAACCACAATTCCCACTCATTCCTAGACTACAAAAACTTGAGTATTGTAGTCCCCCATAAAAGCTATCTCGGGTGACACTATGTTGTGCACCCAGTTTCACCGTTGCCTTCTAATTTACTAGGAGGGATGATAGTTTTGAGGGTTTTGTTGGAAACTTGTAAGAGACAAGAACCTGGATCGGCCCAAGAGGAAGTAAGCCAACAAATGGTTATGTTGTCGACTGGAACTGCACAGGGTTGAGTGGATAGGATCTGGGGAAGAAACACGTGGAGGATGAAAGTATAGAAGGGAATGTTCATGCAATGGAATCCAATGAAGGCAAATATTGAAATATGGTTGAGAAAAAAGGAACTTGAGTTTGTGTAGAAGGACAACAAAAACCCTAAGTTAACACCGCAAAAATATCTCAACAAATACTTCTTTAGTGATTTGCAAGAGGTAGTTTTATGTGATTTCCCGCATTTGTTGCATAAGTGGTTATTGAGGTTAAATGAAAACCACCCTACGAATCAGATCAGATAGTTGGAGTGGAATCCTGTGGAGATCGCGAAGTTACAACAAGTTAATAACAACTTCACATGCGCAATAGATTTTTGGTTAGAAAGTATTGTTGCGGGGTTTATCACTGATTTTGCAGTAGATACCGCAAATTCCTACACAGCAAAAGAGTAGAATTTTCTAAAGGGACCCAAAGGTAGGTACATTAGATCATTGTATACTTAAATCAAGATTTTATTGTATGAAAACAGTGTGATCACCATGGAATCAGACAACTAAACTTCCCTGCATGCATGGGGGAAGGTGGGGAAGCACTGGAAGGAGTTTGAGATATGGACATGGACATGGATAAGGGAAAGAAGAAGGAGGTCATGGAACCAATACTGGTAGAAGAGGACAAGATAAAGCAGATAATGGAAAAATATGAAAAGCCGCGCAACAGAATACCTTACCAATTTAAAATGAATAACAAGAAGAGATCCATAGCTGATAGACAGGGCTTGGTGAGCGATGAACAAGAAGTAGAGCATCTTCATGTTGTGGAAAATATTGAGGAGATCCTACACTCAAAATAAGAAAATAAAACAGGAGGTCCAAGGTCAGGAACAGAAGGAAAAACTCCAATCCAGATCATCGTCAGTGTGGAACCTACAACCCCATTTGCGACTAATACACCCAAAAGAACACCGTCGTTTAGACAATAGAATTTTAGTGGAAGAAAAGAAACAAGACATGGATCCAATCAAGGAAAATCAACTAGGGGAGAAATTTTAGGAAGTAACAGTCAATTATGTACAACACGCGGAGGCAGTAGTTCAACACAGTTCAAAATGGCAAGACATGATCCCATGATCAGATTACCAGAATTTTGGGGAGAGGCATGAGAAGAACCTAAAAATAACTTATTCATTTTTTAGAATATCTAGGAAGGAAAGAAGATCAAAGATGAGGATACAAATATCACACTAAGAGACCACGCACTAGACTGGTACATGAGTTGTTTGGTGTATGCTATGTAGGACAGAAAGACACCATAAGAACAAATGTCCAAATTTTGCGCAGTACTTGGAAACAGGGGTGTCAAACCCCTTGCCAACAGAAGTACCATGGTGCGATATTTGTAAGATGCATGGGCATGATCCACATCATTTTCCAATGATGCAAAAGTATAAGACAGTACCAAAAAGTTCATATTGCAATTTTTTCAAATAAGTGGGTCATGATGATAAGGATTGTAGAACATTGGAATTGATGAGAGAAAGAACTTAAGACACATATAGGGTACAAGAAGAAATGATGACAGGACAAGCTGCACCTCAGTTTAGCCAGGTACCACCACCATACAATAATGTGCATCCGTAGTATAACAATGTGCAACCGTAGTACAATAATGCACAACCACAATATAACTCCACGTAGTATAACCAGGTACCCTAATACAACACACCGCAAGGGGATCGAGGTGGATATAGAGGCGGAGGACGAGGTAAAGGAGGATTTGGATCAGGCAGAGGAGGATTTAGAAGAGGCAGAGGACAAGTAGTGTGTCACAATTGCCAACAACTAGGACATTATGCAAGGGATTGTCCACTTCCATTGACAACATGTATGCATTGTCGCACAACAGACCATGACACATAAGACTGCCCAACACTCTTAGGAAATATCCAGGAAAAATGAAACAAAACAACCAGAATGTCCAGTGGATTTCTGTAGAAGCTAGGGATGATGGGAGAAGTGTCAATATAGTCACTCGAGGAGGAATCAAGACAGGAGTTGATGCAACAAAACAAGATCCAGCTCAACACCAATGGGTTAATAAGAATACTGAGTCACATAAGTAGTTTGAAAAGTGGAAATAAAATAAAACATTTAAGGAGGACAAAAAGGAACTTCTCAAGAAGAATGTTGCATCTACATCAATCGCACAACAAACTCAGGACCCGCCAATGTACGAGATGCCATCTTCAATGGACCATATCAGTGAAGGAAAACCTTTAGAGAAAGTAAGTACCATAAAGAATTTTCTACAATCCTATGTTAAGTTATTGAATGATCCATCATTTTTTACATTTTTACAAAAAAATCTAGAAATATGCAACACATATGTATAAGGGAAGTTAGAGTAGAAAACAATCAATTTCATATCCATACAAGAAGAAGAACAAGCAGAGAATTCAGATTAAATGCCAACATTGGGGATTTCAACATGGGAGATAATATATTGGATTTTGGATCTGAAATAAATGTCTTACCTAAGAATACATGGAAGTGTATGGGATAACTCACATTAGGCTATTTACCTGTCTAGTTGAAACTAGCAAATCAACACAGAGTTTTACCAATTGGAAGGCTTAAAGGTGTGATAGTATATTTGGATGGAGTGCACACTATGGAAGATTTTGAAGTGATAGAGATAGTAGATGGCACAACACCTTACCCAATATTACTTGGATTGGATTGGGAATTTGATAACTAGGCTATAATCAACCTAAAGACAAGGAAAATACTTTTGAATCGATAGAATATAGATTCATTGCACCATTGGATCCTTCAAAAGGAGAAAGGTTTGTAGAGGTGAATTGTTTGGATCTGAAAGAAATAAAACAATTGTACAGAACCACTGCGCGAGAAGAGTATTATGTCAATGCAACTGCAGATGGGGTACTAAGCTGGAGAAGCATTACATCATGTGCTTCTGAATCAGACACAGGTTTGGAGAATTGGAAACAACAATTACATGAAGTCTCCACAAGGAGGTGCACAAGAATAGACTACGTAGTAATAAGGGTTGGTACATAGATAAGAGAACCTCCTAGTTTTCATGGACTAAACGACTTAGAGGAATTATTGAAAAAATATGAGGAGGAAGTGGTGGAAAATCATAGGTTGTTAGCAGTAGAGATTGCACTCAAGGAAACACCTGCAAGATGGTGGGGTACACATAAAGAAACAATTTAGGACTGGTATCAGTGTAAATGACTATTGCGCATTAGATTTGGCATAGAATAGGGGAGTAATATAGTGCAAAAGTATGATGGGAAAGGACCACCAGTTGAACACTTGGAAAAGTGCAGAACAAAATGGAGGATGACAACACTAGAGGAATGGCCTCATCACTTTATTCATACATTGGAAGGGATCCCAAGGAATTGGTACATAGATCAGGAGATGCATAGAGGCACTATAGAATGGGCAGGATTACAACAGAATTTTGTAGTAACCTTCTCATTTGAGCATGAGAACCCCAAGATTGACTCAACGCTAAAGCTGATAAGGGGAGATATTTTTTTATGAAGCAGAGGTTGAAATCATAAAAGTGTATCAAAAACATAATAGATAGACAATCAAAGAGTTACTCTCATATTATCATGTTGAAGAGGAAGCACTATATGAAGATGATCCGCACAACATTCAGATCACAAATATTGAAGGAGAGAGAGGAATTTTATGCACCAATAAAAGTTAATAAAGTCAACATTGGGACGAATGACAATCCTAAAATGGAAAGTATTGGAGACTATTGGGATGAAAAAACATTAGATAGGATAACAGAGTTACTATGCGAATACAGTGACATGTTTCTAACAACCTTTACAAATATGAAAGGAATAGCAAGGGAGCTAGGTGAGATGAAGATACCCCTCAAATCCAAAGCTAGACCTGTCAAACAAAGACCGTACAAGATGAATCTAGTGTATAAGAAGAAAGTGAAAGAAGAAATTGACCAAATGTTGGAAGCTAGAATTATATAACTAGTAGAGGAATTTGAATGGATCAGTCCCATGGTAGTCCAAGAAAAGAGGCAAGGGGGGATAAGGATTTGTGTAGATTTGAGGAAACCAAATAATGCTTTCTTACATGACCCTTTCCCTACCCCTTTTACAGATGAGGTCTTGGAGAATGTGGGAGGCCATCAAGCATATTCGTTCACAGATGGATTCTTAGGTTACCATCATATCAAAATAGCTCCAAAGGACAGGGATAAGACTACTTTTTCTACATAATGGGGATCCTACCAATATATAGTCATGCCCTTTGGATTGAAAAATATGCCAACTATATTTTCAAGGGTATTCATAACTGATTTTAAGGAATCCATACATCATTTTCTAGAAGTATACCTGGATGATTAGACTGTGTATATTCGTTTGAAATACCATGTAGAAGTGTTAATACTAATGTTGGAAATATGCAGACAATGTCAGATATCATTAAACATCAAAAAATGCATTTTTGGTACACATTTTGGGATATTGTTGGGACATATAGTGTGTAAACAGGGCTTATTGGTTGACCCTGCTAAGATTGCATTCATTGTGAATTTACCACCACCAAAGTCAGTGCGCTAGTTAAGAGCCACACTAGGACATACAAGCTACTACATGAATTTTATAAACGGGTATGCGCAGATAACTGCACCAATGGAAAAATTGTTAAATAAGGACACTAGATTTCTGTGGAATGAGGAATGTCAACAAGGATTGGAAACTCTAAAGGAAAATATGGTGACATCATGTATATTAGTATTTCCGTATTTAGAAAAGACATTCCATGTGCACCTAGATGCATCAACAATAACACTTGGAGAAATTTTGGCATAGCCAGGAGCAGGGGACTTAGACCATCCTATAGCATTTGCAAGTAGTAATTTGTCAGAATCTGAGAAAAATTACAACACCATAGAAAGAGAAGGCCTAGCCATGGTATATGCACTTCAAAAATTCAGGCATTATTTACTCGGTAAACACTTTAAAATGTTCATGGATCATTCGGCTCTCAAATATCTGGTCAACAAGCCGGTGTTGGGGGGGAGGATATGTAGATGGTTGTTATTATTCCAAGAATTCAATTTTGAAGTGATATTCAAAACATGGAAGATGAATGTAGGACCTGATCACCTTTCAAGGGTAACCAATGGAGAAGAACCTACTAACTTGGAATACAACTTCCCTAATGCACAGTTATTTTTAGTACAGGTAGTTGATGAATACTTCACTGATATTGCTGAATACTTAAGCACATGAGTTGCACCAAAGGACTTTAGCACTACGCAGAAGAAAAACTTGGTAGTAAGAGTTGGAGACTATCAACTCATTCCAAGTCATTTATACAATATGGACGCAGATAGTATTTTGAGAAGGTGTGTATTGGAACATGAACGACCCGAGGTCATAGAAGAAGCTTATGAAGGTATAGTTGGAGGACACTATGCAGGAAAAGATACTGTCCAGAAGGTATTGCGCTCAATATTATGGTGGCCAACAGTTCATAAATATGCCAAGGAATATTTCCAGAACTTTGATTTCTATCAGAGGGTTGGAAAACCCAACAAAAGGGATGATATGCCCCTAAGACCACAAGTAACTCTGCAAGTATTTGAAAAATGGGAAATAGATTTTGTTGGACCTATTAATCCACCAGAAAAAAGGTCAGGAGAAAGATATATCATTATTGCGACTAAATACTTAACCAGAGGGGCAAAAGCAGCACCAGTCAAAAATCGCAGCGTAGAGACAACAACTACTTCTTATTTGAGCATGTGATCACCAGATTTGGATGTCCTGAGATTTTGATGAGTGACCAATGCACTCACTTTATTAATAATACCATCGGGGATATGACTGAGGAGTTTGAAGTCTATCACCAAAAGAGTACACCATATAATCCTCAGGCAAATGGGAAAGTAGAATCTTTCAATAAGATTTTGGAAAATGCATTGACTAAGATCTGCAACATTAACAAGGAACATTGGGACTTGAAAATACCAGCTATGTTATGAGCATATAGGACCAGATGCAAGAATTTGACAGGACAGACACCATTCAGATTGGTGTATGGACATGAAGCAGTGGTTCCATTAGAATTTCTAGTACCCAGTCTACGCATAGCAACAACTACCAACATGAAAGAAACATGCGTAGTACAAGAGAGGTTAAGTCAACTAATG
Organism: Picea mariana; assembly: GCA_032191745.1. Taxonomy (NCBI): domain Eukaryota; kingdom Viridiplantae; phylum Streptophyta; class Pinopsida; order Pinales; family Pinaceae; genus Picea; species Picea mariana. The sequence continues at coordinate 227,996 of JASDQU010105311.1, forward strand.
GAAATGGAAGAGCACAAGATCCTGGTAGGATTTCACCAGGAAGTACAAAAATAAATAGACAAATCATGGCATGATAGACACATTAAAAAGAAAAGATTTAAGGAGGGAGACCTAGTTCTCTTCTATCACAAGACATTTTTGAAACACCCTGGTAAGTTTAGAATGCATTGGCTAGGGCCATGTGAAGTAAATACTGTCATAGATGGGGGATATGTGCAACTAAAGGATTTGGGAGGAACGGAAATGAAAGGAATGGTCAACAATAGTTGACTGAAATTGTACAAGAAAAATTGACCTACTAACTCTTAAAAGTTACAACACAGTAAGAAAGTCATGTATATAGTGTACTATAGTAGATATTAGGAAAGAAAACTGATAAAAAAAAATAAAAAAGTGGAAAAAGAAGAAAAAGGAATACAAAAATAGAAAAAGAAGAAAAAAAAAGAGGCAGAAGTTTACTGAACAATAGGAAAGTGGGAAAAAAATTGCACGTAGCAATGACTGTGAAAACATAGAAAGACAGTGCACAGGAAAAATTGGACTCGACGCAAATGCACATAAAAAGTGAAAAAAAAATTATGACCAGGTCTATAAAGTGCGGAAAGAACATGTTGGTTCGACACTTAGCGATTTTTTAGCACAACGCAAGATACAAGTGCATGCCCCAGATATAATTGTGCGAAGAAGAGAGAGAGTGTTCAAATCAGATAAAATATGACACCACCAAAGTTCAACTCTCCAGGCCAGTACGTACGGGTTACTCGATAGGGCCAAAGGAGGAAGGAAAGGATGAGGGAGCTCAATAACATCTTCGTGCTTGAAGATGTCACCACTTCTACGATAGAGTCAATCATCTCGACACAGGTTGAGCAGGAAACATCGACAACGACACAAGGGGAAGTAGGGTAGAGTTATGGGATCCGAGATGATATTCCAAACCCTAATCCAAAAAAAACAGCTAAAACTGAGGAAATGAAGGTTCAGCAATAAGATTGCGATGAAGAGGAGGTGTTGGTTGAGGACATCACCAACCAAAAGGACTCCGAAGGGGAAGAAGATACCATAGAAACAACAGAAGTAGGTCCATATGTTGTCGGGCATAAAAGAAAGGTGTAGGATGCCACGAACATTACAATTCCCTACCTCCCAGACGCAGTGGTCACTTTGGATGACATGCTCATAAAAGTACCTAAACTAAGGTACTCGGAAAACGATGTGCGCGATGCAACCAAATTCCCAGAATTGGCTGAGGAAGCATACCTAGAAAACACAGGGGAAATTTGACCCCTAGGAAAACGAATCATGGAGCCCGTGTAGTGGATAACATGGATTTACAACTTTGGGATAATGAACCTCCTGGACATACCGCACTTCGGGCACAATAAAAATGTTGGGATTTACGTCAAAACTTTGCTAGCCCAGATACATGGCAACATCCTTTGTATGGATAGCCCGATACAACTTGATGTGGAATTGATTGCAAAAATTATGGGATTACCTACAGTAGGCGCACAACCAAAGGATTACTTAGAGAAGAAATCACACAAGAAGGAGATCATTGAGCTGGTCAAAGCACAATTTGGCACCAGCAGAGGAAACATGGGAATTGTTCTTAGAGATATCAATGAAAACACAACGAGGTTCTCTAGCAAGCTCATGGCTTGCAAGCTGTCGAGGAAGAGTAGGAAATAATAGGCTCCAACAAGAGTCATCGCAGTAGCCGCGCAGTGCGCTAAGGGAGTAATGTTCAGTTGGGCGTCGTACCTCCTGAACCAGTCTTTGATTGATTGCAGAGATGCATAGGATAATGGAACCGATTTCCATTATTCTTGGCTCATCATTCTCATAGCTTTGGAAAGATGGTAGGAGCCAAAGTTTTCATCCTTTCTGGATAGGAAAGGAAAGTGCTATGTAGCTAGATATGATTCCCTCTGGCAAGCCAAAGACAATAAAAATCAGCAGGAAAATAACACAGTATTTGTGATGCTGCTAGAAGAGATACAATAATGCACAACCAATGTGTGGTGCATTTTGGTGGAAGTGGTCCAATAAACTGAAGGGATAGCCATGTTTAAGGCATCCAGGCCACAAGGGATCCAAAGAAAGAATGGATGGATATTCAATACTACGTCACAAAGGAAGATATTGACAGGATAATCAAAGATTGGCCAGTGTAGTGGAAGATGCAGTTGGAAAAACCAAAAACAAATCCAGTCGCAACACAAGCCACAAAACCCAAGGAGCAGGCTGAAGTAGGTCCTTCAACAAAGACGAAAAACCCAGCTAATAACACTAGGAAGGTTGCAGTGTGAAATTAGGTGTCGGGAAGCAGAACGGTGCCAAAGAAACCAAGGAGGACAACAATAATGCCCAAGACGAACAATTAGCAGGATGCCAAAAAGGGGGACACATCTCAGGCTAGTGAGGAAATGGCACATGTCACAACGAGTGGGGAGAAACCCTCACAGACAAAAAGGAAGACAGTGTAGGTAGAGGAGATGTGCAAAAAGATGAAGTATACCAAGAAGACCCAGTCATCACCTTGACAGAGGATGATGTTGAGTTCATGGCGGACAAGGTCCATACAGGGGGGAAGAGGTGGTATGTGTTGCAGAAGCACAAAGATAAGATATCATGGCCAAACTCATAGAAGTCCATGAAATTCTACAAAAATTATAGATTCATGTAGTATTGTATGCCACAACGCATCAACATGAAAATATGTAGTGACCCCCTGTGCAGAAAGAAGGAGATGAGACAATACAACTAGTAGTGCAAGGTAGGGATACCTTCATAGTCACACAGAAAATGATCAGAATGGATCAAGAGACTATGTAGTCATGGCACAGATACCCATTTTGAAATTGAAATGGGGGAAATCGACCATTTTGAGGTAGTCATGGAACAGATACCCACCAAGGCACTATACAGACTCCATGTTAGTATAATGCAAGAGGTACAATCCAGAGCTCGCACAATTGGCACTAACTTGGAGGTGGGTAGGGGAGTCGCATAAATGTTACAAATCACCTGCGACCAATTGACCTCAGAGAAACAAGAGGAAAAAGAAAACGCAAAAAATATAGAGTAGGGGATAACAATGGTATATGACCACATTCCAGATAGCGTGCAATCACCAAAGAGGAGTGCAGAGGAAAAGATAAAAATCATTTCACATACAATTGATGGATATAAGAAGGAAATCGAGGAGCTAAAAGAAAAACTTAATCCTATGAATCCTCTTGAGGTTCGAGAGCAAAGAGAAAAACAATTTGCACTCTAGATAGCGGAGATGGAGAGGGAAGCAAGGGAAGTCACAAAACTATTCAACAGAGCTACGTAGATTTGGACCATTTTGGAAGAAGACAAAAAGGTCCAGCAGTTGGACCAACAAGAGGAGAAAATCAGTGTTGTCATATAGGAGTTGAAGCAGCGGTAGAAAACTATGAGCATTGTCGAGCGCTTGAAGGGAAAATAAGAAATGAAGATAATGCAGACAGAGTTAAAGACAACACAGATGAATAAGCAAGAAAGACAAGCCCAATTGGATCTCCTCAAGGAACAAGCAATACAAATAAATGCATAGTTGGAGGAAGAGAAGATAAGCATGGCATAAGAACATTCAGAGAGCGCAAAATTACAACAAGAACAGATAACAGTGCATATAGTCGAGGTGTTGACAGAAAAATCTATATAGGTGAAAGAAAAAGGAAAGGAACTAGCAGAGAACTTCCACAACTTGGAAAAGGTTGTACAGGGAGTGCGCACCACCTGAGTGGCTTGGGATGAGCCACATGTTAGTGTTGGGGGCATGTTGGGCGCATGCCTATTTTGGGAAGAAAGTCTATTCTTGGGAGAAATATTTGTTTTGGGAAAGACCCATTTTGGAGAGAAAGACCTATTTTTTGAGCGTGCTTAACAGGTGGCAAGAACATAGCATGCAAAAAAATAAGGAAAAGAAACATCCAGGAGGAAAAGCAATGTGGCGCGTAGAAAGACAAGCCTAACTATGATAGGGTTAGGGTTTCTAACAAATATTGTAACGACTATAAGCTTATAAGGTAGTATAAATAAGGACCTAGCAGGTCGAGGTCAAAGGTTCATGATGTAAAAGGTTCAGTAAGTTCAAGAGTTCAGTCGATAATTGTAAGAAAGTTTGTTATGATTCTTGTAGTAGATTTGAATAAGTTAGTTCTTGAGGGTTAGGTCATAGGATGAGGATTCTCGTGTGATCTATCCAGCCTCACAGAGGGTACTTACCCTCATTTTGATTGTATTACTGAAGATGTAATGCGCGCAACACAAGGTTTTGCAGCATAATAAATAAAAGAGAAGAGAAGATAGATCTTTGTGGATGTATCCCTAGGAGGGGGTGAACCACTATAAACCTTATGTTCTATGTGATTGTGTTGAATGATTTACTTTTTTGTTGATCATTAGCTTAAGAATGAATGGTTGAAGTAGCTCTGTCAACATGCATGTATAGTTTTAAAAATGAATGAATGGTAGAGGTACATGAATGATTCACCAAGATAATGCATAAGGAAAAGAAGCTAACCACAATTCCCACTCATTCCTAGACTACAAACACTTGATTATTGCCGTCCCGCATAAAATCTATCTCGGGTGAGACTGTGATGTGCACCCTATGTACAATGTTTCCTTCTGGTTTAACAAGAGGGCCGATAGTTTTGAGGGTTTTTTTGGAAACCTGTAAGAGACCAGAACCTGGGTTAGCCCAAGTGGAAGTAAGTCAACAAGTTTCCTCACCATACAACCTGCAAATCATAGTTTTCAATAATTTTTATGTTTATTTTAGGTATTGAGACAAGATATATCTTTCCCCTTTCTTAACACATCTTACCTCATCATCATACCAATATTCCATTAACCCTTTGAAATCTTCATTTTCTACCCCGACATTCTCTAGAAATGACTCGTTCAATGACATGGTAGGCTCTAAAGTTTGATACCTAATATTGATGTCCTCAGGCTTCAGAGAAGCAATTGAGACTTTGGATTCATTAAAAATGGTGGCCATGTCTTTTTCAAGGTGTGTAAAACACCACCGTGCAACATCGTTGTATGGGAACAACATAGGAAGAGCTGTGAGAGTGTAAATGCTTCTCTTTATGATATTGTGGTATGCATCAATTTCTTCATCATTAGATGGGAAGTATTCGTTGTGGAAGATGAGATAGATTTCATCGTACCTTGGGAAATTTTCCCTCCCATTGAAGAAATTGGTGTTTGCGAGTAGAATTGGGTCTGGATTGTTAATAGGGGAAGGTACAATAGTTGTTGGATTCTTCGCCTTCCTAGTTTGTGGGTGAGACTTTTTTCTTTCTTTGAGTTATTGTTACACACAATATTAGAGTCATTACACCATATAAATAACAAAAAATAACATACAATTCAAATAATCCAATATACATACCTATTACTCTAGGATTTCAAAAGTATTTCGAGTTTGTAAGCTGCCACGATATGAACACATACACTTCTTACAGATTTATTGGAGGTAGACAATATGCAAATTAGGGTTAAAAAAGGTCTTTATGCTTTACCATTCCCCCCAAAACCCTTTGTAATTAATGTTTAATAGGTTACAACTCACATGGGCGAATATTCTTACATTGTCATTAATTCTTTTGAGAGAGGTTTCCACTTGTTATCGTAAGCATGTCATTGAAGAGATGGGATCAAGAGCTGGTCTGAACAGTCTTTTTGACAATGCAGTCGTCAGGAGGGGTTATCAGAGGGATTCTATCAAAGCATTAGAAGGTCTTAAGATCTTATGACGATGACTCCTATAGGAATATTCGATTCTATGTCAAAAATTGTGCCAAAGGAACAAAGGTGACATATGTGTTCTCATGTATAAACATATAGGTAACCTTTATCATTCAATAATTTATGTATGATCCTTAAATTACCGATCGAAATGAGTCGTTGGATAGGGGGAAGCCATGTTGGAAAGGTAACCTAAAAAGAGGTGTTATGATAGTATCACTAGAAGGATCTATTGTAAGAGAGGTGTCAAAGGGTGCAAAGGGTGACACTTAACAATTGCTCTGACATTGGTTTCTTCCCAACCATACTTTCCAGACAAGTTCATCCAGGAGATACACGTCAGAGGGTGCAAGGGTAAAATCTCATGGTGAGTTTCAACGATAAAGGAGGTATCTTTAGAAAAGTGTGTATGTATTGAAGTAGGGATATACAATGTGCATGATACATAGAAAAATGGTCTATGGTTCATTAAACATAGTGAAGCATCTAGTGAGGGACCCACCCTTACATGCTTTGTGGTAATTGGTTCATGAAATTTTCTTGTGATAATCATCTCTTGACATGTATGTATAAAGTAAAGTCCCCACGGTAACATAGATAGATTGTATATCAAAAGGAAGGTGTTGGAAGATGTGGTCGGGAGGAAACATGCTTGCTAGATGTAATGCCTTTCGATACAACCTCTCGATGATACTGTCGAGACAGGATTGTTGGAAGGATTCATTGGAAATATAGGATAGGGTAAAGTCTGACAAGGGAGACCCGATAATGCTTGGGAAATGATCATATGTATAGAGAGAATGTGCAAAATCGTAGAGGATATTTCTGAAAGGAGCTTAAGGTCCCATTAATGGATGAAGAGGGAGCAGATAACTAATGAAATATGAAGATCTTTCTTCTAATCAAATGGCCTTAGATTATTTTTCAGAGATTTCATATAGAATAGTAGTTTTATGTAAGAATACCTAATCAAGTTAGTAGTGGTAAATTCCTTGCCAAAATTTTAATAGGTAGGTACCCACTGAAACCCTCTAAGATACAAAATTTTAGTGGGTTTTTGTGGAGGGTACAACAAGTGGTGACATTTTTGGAGAACCAATTATATTTGTTCTAGATATACCTCTAGATCATATTGTTACACATCAAAATTACTCACTTTGATAGTGTCGCAAGTGTCATCATTACAAAGGTCGCAAGTGTCGCATTTTTCTCACAAGGTCGCAAGTGTCGCATGTTGCTCACAAGTGTCGCAAGTGTCATGCTGCCATGATGTCTATGTCGTGCATATAAAGACATGAGAAAGACACTTGAAATACCTCAAACATTTGATTTGGAAGAGGAGAAATGAGTCAACAGGATTGCAAACCTTTTGCCATCTGAAAGCACCTCAAAAATTGAGTTTTTGGAGAGGAGCGCTCCCCCTTACACCACTTCAGAGCACCGACGCTCCCCCTTACACTGTCAGGGAGCGTTACAATTCTACCCTAGCCCTTTTGAGGGAGCGCTRTAGATTTTGAGAGCGCTGGCGCCCCCTAAAGCTTACTAGGGAGCGCTACAACACTCTGATGGCCCTTTTGAGGGAGTGCTACCTATTCTGGGTGGTTGTTAAGCTGTTGAGATGAATGGGGGAAGCATCTTTTCATTCTTGGAAGGCAGTTGGATTCGAATCCCTAGTCCAACCATGATCCTAGGGCAGGTCCTCAACTGAAGGAGGAAAATCCTCACCTTCCCCAAGGATATCTCAAGATTGTTGAGCCTTTCCAAGGCTATATAAGAAAGCTTTATAATGGTGAAAGAGGACTGCAAAATGGAGAATGATACCAAACTTATGATCTCATAAGTGAGGAAGGGGGAAGAACTGAAGTTATGAAACTTATGATCTTGGAGGAAACTTACAGTCAGTCAGAGGAAAGTAATCAGTGAAGCTACTGTTATCCAGGTTGTGGAGCTTTCAGGCAAGGGTTAGACAAAGGGGACTTGACGAAGCTGTCGCATTCGCATCTACGATTGTAAGTATTGTTGTCATTATTCTCATCAATATGACACGCTTGGCCTATTTCTTTCTAGTTTGTGTCTAATGTTACATAAACTTATCACTAGTTGATAGATCTGTTTTCAAGCTAACGTCAATAGAGTAGGAAGTAGTTGTATGTTGTCTTGTCCGCAGAACTCAGCGAGGAGCAAAGGATTGGAGCGCAAATCGGAGCGTGCAGGGACAAACGTCGATAAAAAGGTACTTCTTTCATCCTTCCTTCTCATGTGTTAGTTTAGATAGATTTGAAAGGAAGTCAATGTCCATGATAAGCACTTTTCTGTCTAGGGTTAAGGTCAAGCTCTAGAGGTGATCTACCTGTCCGCAGGGAGATTTTCCTACAACAGAAACTGGCGACTCCACTAGGGAGATAGCCTCAAATCGAAACCTCTTGTTTGGATTTTTTCTCCTCATTGACCTTGTTCTATCCCTTGATTGTTTCAGACCTGATTCATTCCTCTTTTGATTGGTTTCATGAGCTGATTGGCTCCTTACTTTATCGCACTCAGCATACTTGTCAAGTTTGAATCCCAATTTTTGGAAATTTTTGACATTTCTGGAGTTTTTAGACCCTGGCGCCCCTATCCTAGTGTTAACAGAGCACCAGCTCTCCTTCATACCTCTCCACAGAGTGTTATAACGCTCCTTGCCCTTGGCAATAGAGCGTCAGCCTCTTTCTGGCCTAAAAACCCTCCAGGACATCCTTTTTCAGGGTTTACCTTTGTGTCTCTTTTGTTGAGTGATCTAGTGAGTTAACTTTTCTTCCCTTTCAGCCTCGACATCTGTCTTTTTAAAGAATAAACATCTCATTAGTTGGATCTTGTAGCCTTCTTCACCGTTTTCATTGAGTTTTTCCCTGTTGAGTGAAATTTGAAATCCATGCATTGCTTTTCTTTCCTCATTAGCTGAGTACAAACCCTGGTGAAGGTCATCAAAGGCCTACAGACCTCCTTGTCTTGATTTCGGTCAAGATTATTGTTCTTCAACTTTTGCTTTTGGGTGTGAAGTTTGTTTTTCTCTTTGATTGTTTCTTTTCTTTCGCTTTTTCATTTTGATTGCTACGAAAGGGTGTATTGTTTGTGTGACTTTTGCTTGTGCTAGATTGGTTTTCATTCATACCAAGAAAATAATTAGCAAAGACAAGCATTGTGTTGTATTGATCATCATCCATACACAAACAATAAAAAAAAAAACATTTGCATGATTGATTGTGCATATTAGAAGGCATTTAAAAGTTTTTTCATTACATCAGGATTTGATTGAGAAAAGAATCGTTTGAGGGCATTTCTTATTAGTGCTGGATTAGTGAAAGAACTCTCTCTCCCTTAGCTAGATGTTCATCGAAAGGAAATGACCGCTTATCATGTTCGATGCATTCTTTGGGTCTGAGTCATAATTCCATTTGTTTCACTTCCATGCACCCCTTTGCGTAAAGAACAACCATAAAAATCAATGCTAATTAAAAGTTATCTAGAAAATTTTCTTTTCTAGGATCCTCCACCAACAGTAGACTAGGCTTAGTACTTTGGATTAGGGCTGTCAGCATAACTCTCCAAAGTTTCCAAAACAAACAGTAGCATCCTGAGTTAGGGAGAGTCAAATTCAGTTATCGTATAAGTCTGTCTGGGATCCCCCTCTCACACAGGGGTTACGCACGAGGTCGCATTCGGGTAAGCTACGGGGACTAACCCTCCGTGGTTTAACTGATTGTGGTGGTCGGATCGTATTATGGGGATCACTTTGAGATAAATCCACAATTACTGCGTGGAAGCCTCTTAGTTGGTTTCAGGCTTGATACCTTGCCCGTACGTTCGGATCGAACTGTCGACTGTTCCCGCCCAGGGGCTGACTGCGAATTGGTAACCTTAGTGGCCATAATATTTGGGGTCTTACACAAGGTGACGGTGACGGGAAGTCTCACTGTACCTAGAGCAGACATTGGTCAAACTCACTCGGGCTCCTTGGAGGGTAAATCCACAATTACTGCGTGGAAGCTTGCACCAAGGCGTAAGTCCGTTAAGCAGGTCGCCATTGTAACTGTTCCACCCTATCCCTGCCCCTTCTAGACTTGATCACGCGACGTTGGATTTCATCACCAACTAGTACGGTCATCAAAAGAAGGTCATGTTTGCTTGGTTGTGATTCTTAGATTCTATTAGCGTATGTTGTTTATTTTACTTAGTGGACCTTAGGTCGAGTCAGTGTTAATGGCATCGAATCTTGGGAGTACCAATGGAGGAACCCCTTCTTCTGGGGAACCTTATACCTTTCCTTCATTTGGAAACTTTGGTCCTCCATATGTTGCCACACTGAGTCTTTCGGGACTCACTATTGGATTACCAGTTTGGTTGTTCCCCACTTCGGTGATCCCAAATCCTCCCAATGTTTCAGTTGCACCTAATACTTTGGATGCCAATACACCACCCACACATCAACCTCATGTCAACTTTTTGCCTTCTTCGCCCATTAAGTCTCCTACCATTTCTCCTTCTTCGCCTAGTGAAAGCTCTAAAGCAAATAGCCAGGTTGATCATAAGAAGAAGAAACGAAAAGAGAAAAAGAAGAAGAGCCCGAAAAGGACCAAGGCCCCAACAACATCAGATGTTGGCTCTAAGAAACCAGTTACTATTAATAGTACTGGGAGTGTTGATGAGATCAACAAGATTAAAAGAAACAATCCAAAACCCAAATTCCCTTGCAGCCTTTGTAAGGGTGACCACTTTCTGAGGGATTGCCCCGGTCTTACCCAGGTCTTAGAAATGTGGTCCTCCATGTCATCGGCCTCTGTCGGTCATGTCGATGATACCCCATCAACTAGTAATGTTCAGGTTGGTAAGAAGAAGAAAACTGTCAAGTTCCCTTGAATGTTATGTAAAGGTGATCATTACTCTCACCTTTGTCCTCGCATGGACGAGGCTTCTTCTCTTTTGGAAAAATTTCAACTTCCAAAAGGTTATCGTAAGCTTTTCCCCGACCCATCATTGGTTGATGGACTGATCAATCCAGTTCCATCCCTAGTCAGTCCAGTTGATCAGGTGGTCAATCTAGTTTCCTCCTCGATTGAACCACAAACCCAAGTAGCTGATCCAGTTCCGTCATCGATCAGCCCCGCTCTTCATCAAAAGAGTAGTGCCAAAGTGGTTGATCCAGTTCCGCCATCGGTCGATCCCATTCCTTTGTTGAGGAATGTCAAAGTGGCTAATCCAGTCCCTTCCTCGGTCAGTCCCACTCTTCCTCTGAATAGTGCTAAAGTGGTCCATCCAAGTCCACCATTGGTTGATCCGATCCAATCATCGATCGATCCTACTCTCTCTCTAGAGAGTAAACCCGATATTGCCCATGTTTTTCTTGTTAATACAGACTCTACCATGCCGAGGGGCATTCCTCCTCCTCCTGTGGAACCCCCTCCAAGTAACGAAGCCATCCTTTTTTATTGGGGTGCGCTAACTGGACCTCGTCTTCCCTCCCACATTCCTTTCCAGATTACAGTTCAGGCTCGTGGTCGGGACGTTCCTCAAACGCTGATAGATGAAGGTGCGTCTGTTAGTATTTTGTCTTCTGTTGCTTGGTACGCTTTGGGTTGTCCGTAGATTGCACCGGTTACACAGAATCTGTTAGCTTTTAACAGAAGAACTAGTCAACCTTTAGGGATCCTTCCTCAGTTTCCTATAACTTTGGGAGGGAAAACTGTCTTTATCGATGTCATGGTAGTCCGAGACCCCTTAGATTTCTCTTTACTCCTTGGGCCGGATTATGTCTATGAAATGAAAGCTATTGTATCCACCCTTTTCCACGTGATATCTTTCCCTCACGATGGAAGAATTGTGACTATTGATCAACTTTCATTCATCGGCCCCAACTGGGTTACCTCCCTAAGTGGTTCTTATATGTAGACAGTATCACCCCCGTCGCATGTCAATTATGTGGCGTTGTCTCCCATGACCTCAACTTCCGACGATTTGGATCCGGTAGTTAACATGGTGATCTCTTCGGTAGGGTTATTGGAGCCTGATCTCCTTACCCCTGTCACGACCCTCGACATGTGTTCCTTCCAGAGTAATTGTCTTCCATCTGACGAAGATCTCTTGGAATCCATGATTGAGTCTTGTCCCTTGACATGGTATCCTTCCAGAGCGTTATCCTCTTGGAAGCCATGATCAAGAAGAAGTCACAAGCATAGTTTCTCTTCTCTGTGGCAAGCTCATTAAAAAATGAAACAGAGGCCACTAGCTTTCATGCTGGGGGCATAACGAGCATAGTTTCTCTTCTCTGTGGCAAGCTCGTTAAAAAATGAAACAAAGGTCACGAGCATAGTTTTCTTCTCTGTAGCAAGCTCGTTAAAAAATGAAACAACAATCTGGGGATCGAACCCGGAACCTTGAGCATAGTTCTTTTCTTGTGTCAAGCTCGTTAAACAATGAAACAATCACCTCTCCCTTCAAGTTGAGTCTTTTGCCAGATCTCGTAGACGTCGAGTCGAGTCTGTCGTTAGGACTCGTTTTTAACCTTCATTTCATCCACCTGTATCCTTTTTCTCCATCTAGCACAGAAATTGGTGACAACCTCAAAGTCGGTGAATGAATTAAAGCTTGGGGGGCATGTCTCCAGCCTCTGATGATCATTCTGGAGTCAAGCCACTAGCTTTCAAGCTGGGGGCATACCGAGCTTAGTATTTGTTCTTTCTCATGCTCGTAAATACATGAGAATGCAACTGGGTAAACTTTTATCTCTTTTTCGAACCCGTACGGATACACGAACACACGAAAAAGGAACCCCCCTGGAGTCTCCTTTAAACCCTTTTCAGACTCTCTAAATATGAAAAGATTGTTGAGTGATCTTGCTTCCTTTCACACTCATTAAAAGGTCAGAAAGGGCGTCTTTCAAGCAATAGTTTAACCCTTTTTCGGTCTCGTTGGACTACTGTACGAAAAAGGAACTGAGAGAGTTCTCTTTTAAGTGTTTTTCCAAACTCTATAATCCCGAANAAAAACCTTCGAGTTTTCTGTCTTTGGACTCGTTAAAGCACACATCGACAAGCCCATATGGGATCGAACCCTTACTTCTTTCGGTTCGTTAAACAAAGGAAGAGGAACTTACCGAAGGTAAGTTATATCGAGCATGTGTTATCCTCCTCGAGTTCATTAAATCAAAAAGAGGTACTCATCTATCTGGATGGGGGAAAAATTAAAAGGAGCAAGCCAAGCAGTCTCTTGAGAACATCATCCAGCACTTCTTAGAGTCGCCCTTGAACACAGCACTTTGTTATTTGCACATATCATCATCCGTTGAACCTCTACACTGAGCCAATCCTTTGAGTTTCCTTTCACTCCTTTGGGTCACCCGACGCAAGTCACAGTATCCATTGCATAGTTTTGCTCCATGTCATGTTTTGCTGTTGTGCCTCAGTGTTCAAGGGAAGTATCCGCCTCGAGAGTCAGCCACCCCAAATATCTTGCCTCAAAACCTGTGTCAGTCCATGTCCATTTGATCTGCCAATTACATCTCCATGTCTGTTTCATGTCGTTGATGGGGAATACATCAAGGCCCTCCCTCAACGAGTCTATTCCTGTCGACTCCAACACATTATCCAGGAATCAAACTTAGAAACTAGTTAGTACTTTGGGACCTGCATGCCTCAATGGCAGGCCTTCTCACATTTGACAGTGGGTTTACATCATTGACCTCTGATTGAATGATTCCACGGATGTTCGACCTTAGCTCATCTATTCACATTCACTGGAATGTACTAGGGTACCTTGGGAATCATTGACATTAATGGTGATCTCCCTCGCGCTTGTTAACGGTTCACACCATTGACCGGTAATCAAGTGGTTTCTGCCATGTTCGACGTCAAGACATCCATTCACATGGTCAGATTCGTACCATATTGGGATTGGTATGAAGACCCTGGGTTGAGCGATCACTTTGATATACGCTTTGCCCAGGTTGCGAAGGAGTTCTTTTGAACAATGACACATATACTGTTACATAGATCCACTTTGTATTGGTCATGGCTATGTCTTGTCATCTCGTAGATCCACTGTGTATTCTTCGTGGCTACGATCAGTCCGAGTCATCAGAGTATAGATCCACATTGTATCTTCAGTGGCTATACCTTTTTATCAATACAATTATGGATCCGCAGTGTATCTTATGGCGGCCATATCCTGCTAAGTCTTGATCACCCAAGCATAGGTATGCCTGCCTTGGGTTTTGAAATATGTCATGATACTTGTTGGGTGTTTATGTGCAGCTTCTGTCAGGTTCTCCGAGTCTATACCCTTGCTTGAACGTCTACAAAGTATTTCAGTTATCAGATCCTATCTTCTAACTTCATACTTTGGGGGGCAATCTGTTACACATCAAAATTACTCACTTTGATAGTGTCGCAAGTGTCGCATTTTGCTCACAAGGTTGCAAGTGTCGCATGTTGCTCACAAGTGTCGCAAGTGTCATGCTGCCATGATGTCTATGTCGTGCGTATAACGACATGAGAAAGACACTTGAAATACCTCAAACATCTGATTTGGAAAAGGAGAAATGAGTCAACAGGCTTGCAAACCTTTTTCCATCTAAAAGCACCTCAAAAACTGAGTTTTTGGAGAGGAGCGCTCCCCCTTACACCACCTCGGAGTGCCGACGCTCCCCCTTACACTGTCAGGGAGCGTTATAACGCTCCCCTAGCCCTTTTGAGGGAGCGCTATAGATTTTGAGAGCGCTAGCGCCCCCTAAATCTTACTAGGGAGCGCTACAACACTCTTATGGCCCTTTTGAGGGAGCGCTACCTATTCTGGGCAGTTGTTAAGCTGTTGAGATGAATGGGGGAAGCATCTTTTCATTCTTGGAAGGCAGTTGGATTCGAATCCCTAGTCCAACCATGATCCTAGGGTAGGTCCTCAACTAAAGGAGGAAAATCCTCACCTTCCCCAAGGATATATCAAGATTGTTGAGCCTCTCCAAGGCTATATAAGCAAGCTTTCTAATGGTGAAAGAGGACTGCAAAATGGAGAATGATACCAAACTTATGATCCCATAAGTGAGGAAGGGGGAAGAACTAAAGTTATGAAACTTATGATCTTGGAGGAAACTTACAGTCAGTCAGAGGAAAGTAATCAGTGAAGTTGCTGTTATCCAGGTTGTGGATCTTTCAGGCAAGGGTTAGACGAAGGGGACATGACAAAGTTGTCGCATTCGCATCTACGATTGTAAGTACTGTTGTCGTTATTCTCATCAATATGACACGCTTGGCCTGTTTCTTTCTAGTTTGTGTCTAATGTTACATAAACTTATCACTAGTTGATAGATCTATTTTCAAGCTAACGTCAATAGATTAGGAAGCGGTTGTATCTTGTCTTGTCCGCAGAACTCAGCGAGGAGCAAAGGATTGGAGCGCAACTCAGAGCGTGCAGGGACAAACATCGATAAAAAGGTACTTCTGTCATCCTTCCTTCTCATGTGTTAGTTTAGATAGATTTGAAAGGAAGTCAGTGTCCATGATAAGCACTTTTCTGTCTAGGGTTAAGGTCAAGCTCTAGAGGTGATCTACCTGTCCGCAGGGAGATTTTCCTACAACACATATACTTTGATTCTTTTATGTTTTGAAGGATTTAGAGGTTCCTCTATATTGTGGATCACACATCACTAGATTTTAATTAAAAATGAGAAAGCGATATAACCTAGATGATCCTCTGAATAATTCCTGTGAGATAATAAGGGATAGGATTCAATTAATTCTTATTCAACAATCTTAGGAGAGTAACACACCACATAGGGGTAATCCTGTATATTTACAAGATGATGTATGTTCTGTTGGGTATGTGTTATATTCTTTGCATGACTAGATGTAGTGTTTTCTATGTTGCGTCGAGTGTGCAGGGGGGTTTGAGGGGGTTTGGGGGCAGCACCTCCGAGAAATGTTTTTGCCTCAGGAAACATGTTGCACTTTTGCCTCATTTTTCATGTCCATTGTTGGGTGGTTTTTCGGCACATGGTTTTTACCGATGGTTTTCTATTTCCGGTTAAGGAATTAGGGTTGTTGACTAATCCAAGTCATTGGGTTAGGGTCTTGGATGTCGTTGGCTCCTTTATGTATATTGTATTGTAAACAATGTACCACTATGAATGAATATAGAATATGTTGGTTTTCCTGGTTCGCGTTTCTAGGGGAAAAATCTATGTGTAATGTGTGTATTTTCCATTGTATCTTTTCTGTTCTTTTATTGAAAATTTATTTGCAGTAAAATATTGTATAAGGTTAAAATCTACATTTGGTATCAGAGCTTTGTTGGCTTCAGGGAGACACCTTTTTGGTCAAGGGTTTGGATCAGGACTGTGATAAGCCTTGTTACAGTGGGAGATCTGTGGTATTGATTTTTCAGGTGAAAAGAAATGGCAAGAAGTTCAAAAATGGAGATCAAGAAGTTTAATGGGAAAATTTTTGAGTTGTGGAAGCTCAAGAAGGAAGATATGTTGGTGGACAAATATCAGTGGATAATGGTGGATCCAGGTGCTGCACCTATAAGAACTTCAACAAATGACTGGAAATATTTGGATCAGAAGGAAAAGGACACAATCTGACTGTGTCTCTCATATTCAATATTACTGAATGTGTTAGAGGAAGCTACAACCAAATATTTATGGGACAAGTTGGGGAAGTTGTATCAGTCTAAGTCCCTAGTAAACAAAATTTTCCCGAGAAAGAAGTTGTATAACCTGAGGATGAGAGATGGAGACTCAATGGTAGATCATTTGAATGCATTCAATACTGTGGTAAGTCAGTTAGTATATGTTGAGATTAAAATTTCAGATGAAGATAAGTGTATCAGTTTGTTGTGCTCTTTACCAGACTCATGGGATAGTCTGGTTGTGGCCATAGGTAGTAATACAACTTCCTTGAAGTTTAATGAAGTGGTCTCATCCTTGTTGTCGAAGGAGATGAAAAGAACATGGAAGGATAGAGCAAAGATGCATTATTTGCAATAGGATGGTCCCGTAAAATAAATAGATCTAAGTCCTAAAGTGGGAGATCTAAGTCTAAGTGTAGATATAAATCTCTCAAAATGTTTGTAAAGGTATGTTGGAAATGTGGAAAAGAAGGGCACTACAAGAAGCAGTGCATATCCAAAATTGAGAAAAAGAAGGGATATGAAGAAGCTCCTTCTACAGAAGAAAATACCTCCAAGGAAGAAGGATGGAATGTGTACTTGGCTTCTTCAAGCACACATGTAGATCATGAGGCATGGTTGGTTGACTCAGGTTCATCCTTCCATATGACTCCCCACAGGGAGTGGTTCTGTGAATATGAAAGGTATGATGGAGGTAAATTTTTCCTAGGTTATCACTCGACAACTAGAATCATAGGATGAGGAAAAGTCAAGTTGAGGCTCATAGATGGAAGGATTAGAAAACTACTTGGTGTTCTTCACATCCCAGGTTTGGCCAAAAATTTGATTTATGTAAGAAAAATGGACAATCCAGGGGTAAAAACAATATTTGAAAAGGTAACATGCAGGAGAGTTTGAGGAGCAATGGTGGTGTTGAAGGGAGTTTGGTTTGGAACTCTGTATAAGATGCGATGAAGCACTATTAGTGATGGGTTTAATAGTGCCATTGCTTATGATATTGGAGTTGAAGAAGAAAGAACTCCTACAGTCTCTGGAGAAAAGGCTATGATGTGGCATCAAAGACTAGGGTATGTCGAAGAGAAGCGTCTTTGACTACTACACAGTAAAGGTATGGTTTAAGGTATGTCTAACTTCTCTCTGGATTTTTATTTTTATGAACATTGTGTATATGGGAAGCATAATCGGGTAAGATTCCCCTCTAGTGAAATGAGGGCAGAAAGAATTTTATAGCTAGTTCACGGGGATGTGTTTGGACATGTGTCAGTTTCATCATTGGGAAAATATATGTACTATGTCTCATTTATAGATGAATTCTTAGGGAATACTTGGATATATTTCCTCAGGAAGAAATCTGAAGTCTTTGACAGGTTTAAAGAGTTTAAGGATCTTGTTGAGAATCAAACAGAGAAAAGAATTAAGGTGTTGAGGACATATAATGGAGGAGAGTTCCGCAAGAATGAATTTGAAGAATTCTGTAAGAAGTGTAATATAGCATGGCATACTACTACTCCATATACACCTCAGTAGATTGGAGTTGCAGAAAGGATGAACCAGACATTGATGGAAAAAGCAAGGTGCATGCTCAGTGGTGTCGGGTTAGGGCAAGAATTCTGGGCATAGGCAGTGGGTACTGCATGCTACCTAGTCAACAAATCACCCTCATTAGCATTGGATGACAAGAATCCACAAGAGGTATGGACTGGTAAGAAACCTTCTCTCACACATGTCAAGGTATTTAGTTGTGAGGCCTATGTTCATGTTCCAAAGGAAAACATGAGTAAGCTAGTTAAGAAGGCTGAAACATGTATATTTATTGGGTATAAATATGGTCTCAAAGGTTATAAGCTTTGGAACCCAGAAACTAAGAAGGTTGTGTATAGCCAAGATGTGGTATTTAGAGAAATCAAGGATTTTGTTAAACAGGAAGTCCTACCAAGTAAGGAAGAACCAAAGAAAATAGAGTTTGATTTAAAGGATGATGAATCAAACTCTACAGAAGAACATGAATCAGAAGAAGAAGATCCTCATACTCCAATATTGAGGAGATCGGTTCGAGAAAGAAGGCTACCGGAAAGGTATACTCCATCTGATTTCCATTCAAAATTTTCTTTGTCTAATACTTATGATGATCCTATAACTGTCAGGGAGGCAGTGGATTCAGAGGATGGAAATCTTTAGAAAAAGGCCATGGATGAAGAAATGGAAGCCTCGGATAAGAATGAGGCTTGGGATCTAGTGGAGTTATCGACTGGAAAAAATCCCATTGGAAACAAATGGGTATTGAAAAAGAAGTTGAATGCAGAAGGAAAAGTGGAGAAATACAAAGCTCGGTTAGTAGCAAAGGGTTATTCTCAGGTTGAGGGAATTGATTTTGGTGAGATATTTTATCTTGTTGCCAAGTTAACTTCTTTAAGATTTTTGTTATCTGTTGTTGTTGCATTTTATTTTGAAGTAGAACAGATGGATGTGAAGACAACATTCCTACATGGGGATCTAAAAACAGAAATCTATGTGAAGCAGCCAGAAGTCTTTGTTGTGAAGGTAAAGAAGGAGCTGGTATGCAAGCTAAAAAATTCACTGTATGGTTTAAAATAATCACCAGGGATGTGGTATCAAAAATTTGACACTTATATGCTGGGACTTGGCTTCACAAGAAGCAAAGAGGATCATTGTGTGTATTTCAAATTAATTGGTGATCATTTGATTTAATTGGTCTTGTATGTGGATGACATGTTGTTGATAGGAAACAACAAGGAGATTATCCAGGATGTGAAAACTTAGTTTTCCTCTAAATTTACCATGAAGGATCTTTGTGCTTCAAATTTCATTTTGGGCATGGAAATTAAAAGAGATCAGAAAAAGAGGAAACTCTGGTTAAATCATAGAAAATATGTCCAGACAATATTGCAGAGGTTTAATATGTAGGAATGTAAACCGATCAAGCTCCCTATTACTGTTGGTGTAAAATTATCTGTGGATGAGTGTCCCAAGACACAGGAAGAGGAGGAGGACATGTCATGTGTTCCATATGCAAGTGAAGTTGGTAGTTTGATGTATGCAATGGTCTGTACTAGACTGTACATTGCACATGTAGTGGGAGTTTTGAGCAGGTATATGCCAAAATCAGAGAACGAACATTGGACAACAGTAAAAAGGGGTTTCATGTATTTGCATGGCACTGCTAGCTATGGATTGTGCTACCAAGGAATACCAGGATTCGACAAAGTGTTGGACATACATGGATTTGTGGATGCAGACTGGGCTGGAGATCTAGATCATAGGAGATCTACAAGCGGGTATGTGTTTAACCTGTTTGGAGGAGAAATTAGTTGGATGAGAAAAAGAGAGGTTGTAGTGGCACTTTCAACTACAGAAGCTTAATACATGGCAGCCACTCATGCAAGTGAGGAAGTAATATGGTTAGAAATATTGAGTTTAGGTATTGGGTTGGTACAACAAGCTGTAAGGATAGATTGTGACAGTCAGAGTGAAATTTTTCTAGCGAAGAACCCGACTTATCATTCAAAGACAAAGCATATTGATATTCAATATCACTTTGTGAGAGACATGGTTGAAGAAAAGAAAGTGTTGTTGATGAAGGTGGACACTTTGAAGAATGTTGCAGATTCATTAAAAAATATGTGAGCACAGAGAAGTTATCTTGGTATAGAGTGTAACGCTCCCCCGGCCATCATCCAACCCACTGGCCGGGTAGACGCTACTTTGCGGAACAACATCATTTTATGCTTAATTAATAACATGCATTTAAAACAGGTTAAACACATTTAAACTCAGAGTCAGCACAAAATTACTACTGACATAAATAATCCATGGAATTAACATTAATTCATATGCATAGCAGAATACATGATAAATGTAAATACACAGACATGCAAAACATAATTAAAACATCATCTGGTACTTATCTTTGAAATGGTGGTAATTCCACCAACCACGTGTAGGCCTTCCACAAACCTCCCAGCCTTAGACCACGCTACTCATCAAGCTCAGCAGTGGGTCACCTCCGAGTTGGGACTAAGCTCCACCCCAAGGTAAGGAATCCTAGGCTAGGTTGAGGTTACAGGGAAAACAACACAGAATGACTGGAAGGATTCTTCCCAGGATGCCATCTTACGCCCACTACTCCCTGACTCTCATTCCCCACATGTCTGTTCCACCCGGGAGTATACACCTTCACAAGCATAGTCCATCGGTGCTACACCTCCCTGTTTGGGTCTTGGCAAAAGGCCGGATTAGGAAGTCTCGGAGCCCGAAGCTGGTGCTGGACACTCTCTGGAAGAAACCACTTCCCAACAAACTCTCTCACCTGGAGAGAGTTGTTCACAGGCCTGAAAACCTGCCTCTTCCAACAACAATCACCTCCCTCACCTAGAGAGAGGTTACACACAGGCTAAGCAAGAAATCACACTGGCTAGTAAGCCACGCACAGTCCAGCACTGTGTGGCCACAACAACCAACTGGGAAAACAAACACAGGCTTCCCAAATAAGCTCAGCAAACACGAAATAGACTCATGGTTTTGGTTTCGAGATTGCACAAGGTGTACAGAGATCCCACGCACAGGCTCAAACTGTTTAGGCAAGGAATGTACCAGCTTCCTTAGGAATCAACACAGACCTTTTCCCCGGTTTCATAATTGCACGAGGATATCTTGCAGAGGTCAGACGGGACTCACGTTCAGACGGTCGATGGTGGAATGGAGGAGGAACCCCCAACACAGCTCATCTCAGCCATTTTATTTGTATGCGCCTGGGTTGACACTTGTCACCCATGCAACTGCATGCGTTCCTTCAACATGCATTCCTTCCATTTGGAAGTTGCTTGTCCTTCCAAAAGAACTTAGGATAAAACATATTATTCACATGTCTTTTGGAATAATATTAAAATATTATTCCCCAAGGACTTAAGCCCCTAGGCTTAACACTTAGTCCATTTTCCCACCTTCCAACCCCTAATCCCTTGCCCACTCTGTGGAATCTTAGTCCCCCATCACTCATTCATCATGGTCAGTCTGCATGCAGCGGTGTTTATAATTTTATTAATGTTCTGCATAGATACATGTACAAAATCAGGCTCTTGGCCTTCAACACTTAGGCTCTCTGGCCTAATAATAACATAATCCCACCAACTTATATTAACTTGGATCACCAGCCTATAAAACATAATTACAATTCATTTCATAAACATGATTTACAACAGGGCTCGACCTTGGGGACATTACAATCCCCCTCCCCTAATTTATGCACTGTCCTCAGTGCAACTTTACATTGCATCTACAAGCTTTTCAAAATTTTCAAAAAGATGTGGGTACTCTGCCCGCATAACATCTTCATGCTCCCATGTTGCGTCCTTAGGAATGTACCAGGTCCACTGGACCTTTACAAGCTTTATAGCTTGATTCCGGAGCTGTTTTATTTTCCTGTCCAATATGTGCACATGATACACTTGCAGGACACCTTCTCGTTCCACCTGAATCACATTCCAGTCGATAACATGATTAGCATCAGGTATATATTTCTTAATCAATGAAACATGAAACACATTATGTACAGTCATAGATGCAGGTAATGCAATCATGTATGCAACTGGCCCAATCCTTTCCAAGATTTCAAATGGCCCACAAAATCTTGCTTCCAACTTGGTGCAACATCCCATCTTTAGGGAACTCCTGTTAGTTTTCACTTTCAGGAAAACATGATCACCCACATTGAATTCTCTATGGGTTCTGTTCTTATCAGCATAACTTTTCTACCTGTCCTAGGTAGCTTTCAAATTCTATTTAATTTTTATCATTTGGTCCTCCATCTCCTTGAGAAACTCTAGCCCAACTACTGCTCTATCAGCTGGATTATCCCAGCTCACTGGAGTGTTGCACTTTCTTCCATAAAGTGCTTCAAATGGGCTCATCTTCAACGATGCATGATACCCATTATTGTAGGTGAATTCTACCAAATGCAGGTAGTCTTCCCATATTGATGGTTTTTCCATCACGTATATTCTTAGCATGTCCTCTATTACTCTGTTCACCCTCTCTGTCTATCCATTAGAGTCGGGATGATACATTGTACTAAAATTCAGATTCGTTCTGAATCCTTTGAACAGTCCTTTCCAAAAATTTGAGGTGAATTTCGAGTCCCTATCAGACACAATCGTTTTAGGAATTCCATGCAAGTGTGCCACTTCTTTTAAGAAGATATATGCAACATCTTCTACCTTGTGAGTGGTTTTCAGTGGAATAAAATGGGCAGCTTTTGTAAGCTTGTCCACCACAACCATGATCGAATCATGTTGCTTGTTTTTTCTGGGCAATCCTGCAATAAAATCCATGGTCACCACTGCCCACTTCCATTCAGGAATGGGTAAAGGTTGTAGCAACCCTACTGGGTGCCTATGCTCAGCCTTAACTTTCTGGCATTCCATACATCTGGCAATGTATTCAACGATCTTTCTCTTCATACCCGGCCAAAAGTAATGGCTTTTGACTGCTGTCACAGTCTTCTGATATCCAGGGTGTCCAGCATAAGTCACGTTATGCATTTCTTTTAGAATATCAAGTTTCAATTCTTGGACATTGGGTATATACACTCTGTTTTTATACAGAAGTATTCCATCAGCTCCCAAGATGTAATTTCCCTCTTTCTGTGGTCTCTCGCTCTGTTGTAGCTTTGCTACCAAGTATCTGTACTGCAAATATACATTTGCAGCTTCCAAAATTCTATCTTTAATATCAGTCCTGTACATGCTAATGGTTGTAGCATGTAATTCATGCACCTTTCTATTGAGTGCATCAGCCACCTTGTTTTCCTTCCCTTTGATATGCTTGATATCAAAGTCGTATTCACACAGAAATTCTAGCCATCTACTTTGTCTAGCGTTTAAAGTTGGTTGATCAAACAAATAGTTCAGACCGTTGTGTTCTGTTCTCAATTCAAACTTCCTTCCCATGAGGTAATGCCTCCATTTCCTCAAAGCGTGAATGATTGCTGCCAACTCCAAATCATGGGTTGCATAGTTCTTTTCGTGCTCTTTTAATTTCCTGGACTCATAACAGATTACAAATCCATTCTGATTGAGGACCCCTCCCTGTCCTTCTTTGCATGCATCAATGCATACCATGAAATCCACATTTGGATCTGTAATCCTCAAGATTGGAGCGTTGGTTAACAACTGCTTCAATCGCTGGAAACTTTTCTCACACTCTTCAGTCCACTGAAACTTTTTCTCCTTCCTTTGCAAGGAAGTGATAGGGTGAGCTATCTTTGGGAACCCTACTATAAACCTTCTGTAGTATCCCGCCAGACCCATAAAGGATCTGACTTCCACCATATTCCTTGGCACTGACCATTCTCGGATGGCCTCAACCTTCTCAGGATCCACAACGATCCCTTCTTCTGAAATAATGTGCCCCAAGTAATGGATCTGCCTTTGATAAAATAAGCATTTGTTCAATTTGGCATACAGTTGGTGTCTTCTCAACACTTGCAGCACCAGTCTCAGGTGTTGTTCATGCTCTTCCTCTGACTTGGAATACACCAATATGTCATCCAGGAAGACTATTACAAACTTGTCCAAATAGTCCCTAAATACACCATTCATCAAGCACATAAAAACAGCAGGTGCGTTTGACAGTCCAAATGGCACCACTATGAACTCGTAATGACCGTACATTGTTCTAAAGGTAGTTTTGCTGATGTCCTCATCCTTTATTCTTACCTGGTGATATCCTGATCTGAGATCTATTTTCGAAAATATTTCCGCACCCTTCAACTAATCAAAAAGATCATCGATCCTCGGCAGAGGATACTTGTTCTTGACATTTACCTTGTTCAATTGTCAGAAATCAATGCACAGCCTCAACGTTCCATCCTTCTTCTTCACGAACAGGACCAGGGCACCCCAAGATGACACACTGGGGCGAATGTACCCCTTCTTCAGAAGCTATTAAAGCTGCAATTGCAACTCTTTCAGCTCTGGCGTACTCATTCTATAAGGAGCTTTCGACACTGGAGCTGTTCCAGACATCAAATTTATAGAAAAATCGATGTCTCTCTTCGGAGGTAGTCCAGGTACCTCCTGAAATACATCTTTGAACTCTGTGAGTACCTCATGGTCTCCAATCCTTGAGACTTCATCTCTAGATGCTTCCTCCACATGGGCTGCAAATAATTGACATCCTTTTCTGTAGCACTTCTTCAGCTGCATGGCTGAGATTTCTCTAAGAGCCACAGCTCTAGGAATCCCTTGGACTGTTTTCCGATTCCCCTCCTCATCCAGGCATGTAAACCTCTTGTTACGAAAATCCATGAGGGCATGGTGTTGGTCCAACCAGTCCATTCCAATTAAATAGTCATAATATCCTAAAGGCAGAATATTCAATTCATCCTTGGTGCTGAGTCATTTCATGTCCACGGGACAGGACTTCACCAAATCAACGACTTTCCTCTTGGTTCTTGTAGCCAACTGCACTAACCAAGACTTTTCATGTTTGCTTCTTGATAAATGCAAACTTTCCACCACCCTAGGATCTACATAACTATGGCTAGCCCCTGAATCGATTAAAATAATAAATGGTCGGTTGTTAATCATACCTTCCACTTCAATCATGTGCGATTGAAATTCTGCTTTCTTGTTGTCCAGGGCTGCGTAGATCCTTGGCATTCTACTTCCCATGTCCTCCACTGTTTTAGCTTGTTGAATAGTATGGACAACTCTTGCTTTGACAGTTTTATGGGGACAATCCATGTACTTGTGGTTCCCTTTACAACCCCAACACTGAATGGGCGTATGTCTCTGTCTTTGTTCCCCCACTTCAGCCATTCTCGGCTCTCTAAATGATGGATGTCCTTGAGGATTATTTCTGAAAAAAGGAGGTTTGTTTCCCTTCTGCCTCTGTTCTTTCTTAAACTTCCTCTAGTCATCCCAAGCCTTCCAAAAGGTAGGCTTTTCTCTTTGCTATTCATATAAGCATTTAGCTCTTCTTATTGTTTCTTACATAGTCTTAGGATCATCATATTAAATCTTGTCACCAATGGTAGGTGGAAATCCACTCAGATACCTCTGAATCTCGACAGCCTCATCTTTGATGAATGGAACATACTTCAGTAGTTCCAAGAAACTTCGTTCGTATTCATCAATGGTCATGTTGCCTAGCTTGAGTTCAAAGAACTCCTTCATCTTTCTCTCATAGTATCTTTTAGTCAGGCATTTCTTCTCGAAATACCTCTTGAACTCCTTCCAAGTGATATCTTTCTCACTAATGTGCTGCACTTGCACAAACTAATCCCACCACATGGATGTTTTTCCTTTCAATTGATACATCACAATTCTTCCTTCTGCATGAGAGGAATAATTCTGCAGTTGGAAATATTTCCTCATGCCAAGAAACCATGTTTCGACATCTTCCTCCTTCTTATGTTCTCCATCAAATGAAGGAGGCTTAATCTTATTCATCTCCCCTTTCAATTCATCCATCCCGGATCTCCTATTCTTTCAGGTAGGAGATGGGCTTGAACTACTGTGTGCTTCCTTACCAGAATGCTTTGGGGAGCGAAGATGATGTCTGCTACCACTCCTCAATCTTCTTTTCCTTTCAGGGGTCCTGACACTTCTTGATCTTCTTTTCCTTTCAAGGGTCCTGCGACTCTCTGTCTTGCTTGAGTCACTCCCCTTCTCCAATTTCCTTTCTATTCTTTCTAGGCTCTTCAACATTTTTAAATTGAATTCACCCTGTTGATCCCTGACTCTCATGAGCTTTCGGCTATCATCTCGGCGAGCCTCACCATCTTTCTGCAATCTTTCAATGAGTTTCATCATATGCCCTTCCTTATCCAATTCTCTTCCGTGCCCATTGGAGTTTGACCCTTCGACTCCCAGGTTGACATTCCTTCCTACCCTTTCGTCCTATGTTTCGGAGGCAATCTTCACCTCTTCCAATTCCATACTCGGCGTCAGTTTTCGGCTGTCATGACACTCATTGAACTCTATACACACAACGTGCAGTCAACCGGAGTTTGTTAGGCCTTATCCCTTAATAAAAACCACAACAGTCATTAACCAACATGAATAAGAAAAAATTTCAAATTCACTAAGTTTTCTKAGCTCTGTTTGGCTCTACAAATTTCGAGACTTCTGGTTTCGGGGTCTCGGTCCACGATACTCTCATACTCGCTTTCGGGTTTTGGGGTTTTGGTCCACGAGGATCCAACAGTTAAATCCTCGACGGTTCTTTTYTCTTCGAAAATTTCAGGACTTTGGGACTTCAGGGTTTCGGGTTTCGGGGTTTTGGTCCCCAGGGGTTCTCGCACTCGCTTCCCTCTCCAACTCTCGGCTCCCGAACTTCCAACCTCTCTCCCCCTGGACCCACAGCATAGCTATCGCCAACCAAGGTAGGGATTTTGGGATTTCAGCACTTTGGTTTTCGAGTCTTCAGTGCCCAAGAGTTCACAAAGCAGTGACTCCAAGTCTCTTGTCGCTACAATCCCCGAATTCTGAAAATTCTATTTCCTTTACCCTCCGGGACCACATAGCACAATTGTCTCCCACATCCACAGTGGCAAGTGGCACACTCAGGAGGTTTCATGTCACCTATGGTGACGTTGTCGGGTCCCACCACTCTCGCTTTTCTTCTCGACCTACTGGCACGTGGTACACATCCATGTGCCCATGTCCCTTCCAAGTGAAATCCAATGGTTAGACCTCTCTCAGATCTACGGTGCGGATCCTTTCGGTGTTTCGGGCATTGGGAGTTCGTGCATCCACACATCTTGAACTTTCATTTGCTGAATTCCCGAAATTACTATCTACTCTTCCACTTGATCCAACAGTCAAGTTCCTCTTTTACGATCTACGGTGTAGATCGTTTCGGAATTTCGTGTACTGCGATTTCCACGTTCCTGTGCAACTCCAAAGGGTTTTAAGCTGTTAAGGTCCTAACCCACACATAGGTAGATCAATGTATTCGGATGTAATAAAGGTCAATATTAATAAGACCTTTCAATAAAATAGAATAAGGCGGATGTAAGAAGACCTAATAGAA
>JASDQU010105311.1:255599-266233 GCA_032191745.1 Picea mariana
GTGAACATTGCTATCTGAATCAAGTGCTATTTATGTTCAAGTGCTATTTCTGTTGCTATTTCATATATCGTTTCTGTTTATTGAGAAGATTATGCTGGATATTTTACTGTTATTCTGTTATTTCTAGCATTTCGTTTGTGTTCTGCATATTTTATATATCTGGTATCTTGCATAAGCCCTGCGCACGTTCTCCAGATCTGACGGTCATGAGGGTTCTCTTTTCCTCCCGAACAGATCTTACGGCTCCAACACCTCGTGCGTTGAACTCTCTCTCTCTCTCGGTGGCCATATACCACACCGGCTGTGGTTCTAAAATACCGCTAAACCTCCTAAGCTTTGTAACACAATCAAGTGACTCCTTGACACTCAGGAACCTTATGGGGTTTGAAATTGGCCCTCTCGACACAATTTCTTCTCAAACCCTCGGTCCAAAGACCACTCAACTGGCCCATCTAGGCTCAGCGTCGAAACCTTGGCTCTGATAGCATTCTGTAACGCTCCCCTGGCTGTCATCCAACCCACTGGCCGGGCAGACGCTACTTTGCGGAACAACATCATTTTATGCTTAATTAATAACATGCATTTAAAACAGATTAAACACATTTAAACTCAGAGTCAACAAAAAATTACTGCTGACATAAATAATCCATGGAATTAACATTAATTCATATGCACAGCAGAATACATGATAAATATAAATACACAGACATGCAAAACATAATCAAAACATCATCTGGTACTTATATTTGAAATGGTGGTAATTCCACCAACCACGTGCAGGCCTTCCACGAACCTCCTAGCCTTAGACCACGCTGCTCATCAAGCTCAGTAGTGGGTCACCCCCGAGATGGGACTAAGCTCCACCCCAAGGTAAGGAATCCTAGGCTAGGCTGAGGTTACAGGGAAAACAACATAGAATGACTGGAAGGATTCCTCCCAGGATGCCATCTTACGCCCACTATTCCTGGACTCTCATTCCCCACATGCATGTTCCGCCCGAGAGTATACACCTTCACAAGCACAGTCCACCGGTGCTACACCTCCCTCTCTGGGTCTCAGCAACAGGCCGGATCGGGAAGTCTCAGAGCCTGAAGCTAGTGTTGGACACTCTCTGGAAGAAACCACTTCCCAATAAACTCTCTCACCTGGAGAGATTTGTTCACAGGCCTGACAACCTGCCTCTTCCAACAACAATCACCTCCCTCACCTGGAGAGAGGTTACACACAGGCTAAGCACGAACTCACACTGGCCAGTAACCCATGCGCAGTCCAGCACTGCGTGGCCACAACAGCCAACTGGGAAAACATACACGAGCTTCCCAAACATGCTCAACAATCACGAAATAGACTCATGGTTTTGGTTTCGGGATTGCACAAGGTGTACAAAGATCCCACGCACAGGCTCAAACTGTTCAAGCAAGGAATGTACCGGCTTCCTTACGAATCAACTCATACCTTTTCCCCAGTTTCAAAATTGCACAAGGATATCTTGCAGAGGTCAGACGGGACTCACGTTCAGACGGTCAACGGTGGAATGGAGGAGGAACCCCCAACACGGTTCATCTCAACCATTTTATTTGCATGCGCCTGGGTTGACACTTGTCACCCATGCAACTGCATGCGTTCCTTCAGCATGTGTTCCTTCCATTTGGAAGTTGCTTGTCCTTCCAAAAGAACTTAGGATAAAACATATTATTCACATGTCTTTTGGAATAATATTAAAATATTATTCCCCAAGGACTTAAGCCCCTAGGCTTAACACTTAGTCCCTTTTCCCACCTTCCAGCCCCTAATCCCTTGCCCACTCTATGGAATCTTAGTCCCCCATCACTCATTCATCATGGTCAGTCTGCACGCACCGGTGTTTATAATTTTATTAATGTTCTACATAGATATATGTACAAAATCAAGCTCTTGGCCTTCAACACTTAGGCTCTCTGGCCTAATAATCACATAAGCCCACCAGCTTATATTAACTTGGCTCACCAGCCTATGAAACATAATTACAATTCATTTCATAAACATGATTTACAACAGGGCTCGGCCTTGGGGAAATTACATAGAGGATCCATGGGCATTGCTTCCCTTGATTGTTGACTATGTAAACCTGTAACCCCCTATATGCAAAGAAAACAACAAGTGGGAGAATGTTGGGTATGTGTTATATTCTTTGTACGACTAGCTGTAGTGTTTCCTACATTGCGTTGAGGGGTTGGGGGGGGGGAGGGGGAGGGGGGTGCTCTAGGCCCCTCCTTCAAGTGTGCGGGGGCAATGCCCCCTAGAATTGTTTTCCTCGAGAAATGTGTCGCATGTTTTCCTCATTTTTCGTGTCCATTGTTGGGAATTTTTTCGGCACATGCTTTTTGCCAATGGTTTTCTATTTCCGGTTAAGGAATTAGGGTTGTTGACTAATCCAGGTCATTGGGTTAGGGTTTTGGAAGTCGTTGGCTCCTATATGTATATTGTATTGTAAACAATGTATCACTATGAATGAATATAGAATATGATTGTTTTCTCGATTTGGGTTTCTTGGTTAAAAATATGTGTAATGTGTGTATTTTTCATTGTATTTTTTCTGTTCTTTTATTGAAAATATATTTGCAATAAAATATTGTACAAGGTTAAAATCTACATGTTCTTCATCTCTTCTTTCCCGACATTTCTTTGCTACCATTGAGTGTCTGTAGCCCCAATGAAGTTGCCTAGATATCATACAAGGATATCCCTGCTTTTAGCAAACATGCATAACCCCGACAGGTTTACTTGAACATCCCATACAATCATGGTGCTTTCAAATTCCTTGTTGTTATGACTTTCAATTTCACTCTTACAAATTTGTAATATATATATATATATATATATATATATATATATATATATATATATATATATATATATATATATATATATATATATATATATATATATATATATATATATATAGTGCTTTTGCAACATGTGTCTTTAGGAATCAAGGTGATACAAGAGTTTCTTTGATATGCTGGCCTCAATCAATATCTCATCCTCATAGGTCTTCTCCTTAGAAGATCCCAGTAAGATTTTATATCCATGTAAAGAGGGGGAAGTCTCACAAATATTATTTAGAGGACATTTCTAGCCATTACCTTCCCTTTTTATTGTAGAACCCATAAGCTTAGTGTTAGAGTGATCACAAAGTTATAGTCAGTCTGCAAATTGAAATAACTATAATTGTTTTATTCATAAGCTGGAGTTCTCTTGAAAATAGAGTGGAATGAATCATTCCCATCTAGTCTAACCCCGTGACGTGTTTAGATGTTTTCAAATAAGATTTCAAGGCTACTTTCTCACTTCTTGGACACTTGAAAAGTTATTCATAGATGAACTAAGCATTTAATTCTGTAACACAATCTCAATCAGGTTAGACTTTGTGCATGAGCGGTGGAGCATGGTCAGTAAAGGATTTATTATGAGAGTAATGAAAAAATAAATTCAAAAAAAAACAAATGAAGAGTAAAGGTCATATTCTAAAAGGATTTGCAAAACTCAAAAAGGAGAAGGAGAAAATTAAAGAGACCTAATATGTACTACACTACATCACCAAAGGTGATTAGGAGAAGTATCACTTAAGCATCTAGCCATTGACAGGGAGCTCCTCCATGTATCTCTCTAATGTCTTGAGTCTAAAAGTTCTTGACCCAATCTTTTCATGGATTTGGTATGGGCCTAGCCATAATTTTTGGAATTTCGAGTGTTTCCCTTTCATTTCATTAGCCTTATCACATTTAAGTACTAAATCACACTCTTGAAAATCTTTATTACCCACTGTTGTTTTATCAAACCACCGTTTGATTATGTATTGATGTTGCATTAAGTTCTTTTTAGATTTTTCTCTTTCTTCTTCCAATTTAAGGAGCATGTTCAGTCTTTATTGCATCACTGGACATTCTTTGTCTTGAACAGATTGAGCCAATTGCAAAGAAAGTAGGAAAGTATGGGTAGGAAAAATGGCTTCTTGTCCATATACCAAAAATAAAGGAGAGTTTCCCATAGAAGCCTTAGGTGTTAATCTATCTACCCATAGGACATTAGAGAGGGAGGGATGTCAATTCCTTTGATGTTCTGTTACAGTCCTTTTTAGGATTTTAATCAAATTTTTATTTGTAGATTCTTCCAGCCCATTGCTCTGAGGGTAATAATTAGTTGAATATTGATTTTAATGTTCTTTTCAAGTGCATATTTAGTTAATTTCAATGAAGAAAAATATCAAATACTAAGGATTCTAGTACAACAAATCTAGTTATGATGTAAGAATCAAGGAAACATATCACATTGTTTTCATTCACCACCTTGAGAGGAATCGCTTCAGTCCACCTAGTGAAATAATGTGTTTCAGTGAGGATGTACTTGTGCAACTGAGAAGAGTTAGGATTAATTTCCCCTACCATGTCCAAACCCCATTTCTGAAATGGGCGTTCAATTGTAACATGTTGCAAAGGAAAATCATGTTTTTTCCCCCTTCCAGTCGACTTCTAGCATTCCTGACATCTTCTAGCATTCCTGGCATAAGCGTGTGAATCTAAAGGGGAACGACATTGGTTGAACCTCTTGGAATTGTTAAATCCTACTTATCTTATTGTTTAAGGTGTGATTATTCATCATATATTGGTTGAACCTCTTGGAATTATTAACTCCTACTTGTCTTATTGTTTAAGGTGTGTTATCTACATTAATGATTAGATTCTAAAATTTAGGAAGTTGTTATATCTAGTTGGACTTGAGAGATTCTCTCCAACTAGTTAGCTCCTAGTTTGATGTGTGGTTGATATATTCTCTCAACAGGTTGTTAGTGTGGTTAAGACATAATATTTGTCTTAACCCAAATTTTGAAGAATTTATATGTAACATTGTTGATTGAATAATATATCACTCAGAACAATTTTGGTGTGTAAGGAAAACATGTCTACTCTCCCATTTTTTATCATGGTATCAGAGCCTATGTGCTTAGCTCCCTCATGGGAGAGCCTAGGAAAATATGAACCTGTGAGATGTAGCCATCCTTAGAATAGATAGATAGGAGTAGACTAGTGTAGGTGAGAGTAGATTATTGTTGTTGTGAGTAGATTGCAAATTGTTTTGCATTGTTGGTGAATGAATGAGAAGAACAATGGACTATTATTTCTGGTTGCTAGTATTTAATAACTTCTCCTCTGGAAATTATTCACTGATTGTTTAATAAGCCTTGGAAATTACTAGATGGTTTATTTAATTGTGATAATGTTTGAGTTTTGTTACCTGAACTTCTTGCTTAAGTCAAGTTTACCTTCATGAATCTCTTGCCATTACCATGCTTGCATAGGAAGAATAATGAGAACTAAGGAAAAACATTAGCTTATCCGTTCCCTCGAATGGAACTCCTGTGGTTATATATGTGATGTGTTGTGTTAGTGCATGAGTAGATCGAGTAGATATGGGTATTCATTATATGTCTCTCAAATACATTTGCATGTTCAGTCTATGAGTGGACAAACAATTGTTTGTTGGGAAACAGTTACTATCTGGAATTGTAGGATTAAGTCTTGAGTATAATGGTTACAATGAAACCTGTATGATTTGAATTGATATTTACATTGATTTGAGAATCCCTCGGAAATTCTATTGGCATTGTTTTTGTACATTAAAATGACTAGTATGTTACAACCTTTGTTTAAGTGGCCCACACCTAAAATATCATTTCTAGGGTTGGAATCCTCCTTTATCTTCACATGTCGTACCTCCATGATAGAAATGGTCCCCGTTGGTTTTAGACGGCCCGAGCTTGCCGAGTCACCTCCTAAACCACGTCACAATGTCCAACCCACTCTGAAAAGCTTCGCTTTTATTTCTAGATTTGTACAAATTGATGCCTCAATTAGTGTGACCACAAAAAAGGAAGATGGTAATGATTTTATGTACTGATCATATCTTTGAAATTATTTATTTCAAAGTTGTTGACCATTTAACATTTTTTTTGACACGTGACTCCATTTATATTTTGAGCACAACTATTTAACATTTCATGATGACATTTTGGTTCTATGTCGTAACATATTTTTTTGTTTATTTTAATAGTTTTTTTTAATAAGTATGTGTATTTTATAAATAATTTATAATGATAAAATAAAACTAGGTTTTCTGTATTATATTAAGGTTAGATGTCACTTCAAGGTATATGATTTTTAGAGTGTAACTTTAGTAATCACATTACTAAATATTTATGTTTTTTAAATATTATTTAGGTTTAAAAAAATTGGTTTTGGAATAAGACCTAAAATTATTTTTGAGTGGTTAAGAGCTTATCTTTCTTATACACAAGGAAACATGTTAATAGTACTAGATCTAGAGGTGTTTAGCAAGAGTGATAATCTACCTTCTTATGGATTACTAGNCTTCAACCAACTATTCCTTTTCCACATCAAGAGGGATTTGAATGGCGAGGCGGATAACTCGAAAAATTTTGCCATAACCTTAAATCCTAGAAGTTTAATCATAAATGTGGGTACCAACTATTGCAAAATACCTTATATATTTCCATCAATGGTCATCAATGGACATCAAACCACTCATACAATTATCAATGAATTACAACTCGACAAGTCTTTGGAAGGACGTCGAGAGTGGGTGAGCCCCTCTCTCACATTTGGTTTGACAGGTCTCACCTGCTTTTAATCAATGCGACATGATGCAGTCCCACAAGAGTTACGGGATAACTTCTGTTTGGAGCTCTTCTCCACAGTGAATTATCACTAGTCTGGTTTGGGGGATGTTGAGTATGTTTCTTGGAAGCAATTTCAGTGCTATCCCGATGGGTTTGTTAGATCTATAAAAGAGGTGAGGTCATTGTTATGGTGAGCAATAGTTGTGGATAGTGGTGAAAGGGAGGGTTTGATTATCAATGCTTTTTTGTTCGTTGTTTTTGGGTTTCGACCAAGCTTTCTATGTTCCTCTTTCTCTTCTCTATGGGGTTATCCTTGAGTGATATCTCAGATTTTGTCTATTGGAGCAATAGAATTTGGGAGTTTCACTTTTAATGGACTCTCAATTTCACATTTTAGTGTCCAACTTTTCTTCGATTGGTAACTAGGTGAAAGAGGAAGCCTGAACGGTTATGGAAAATGGAGATTTGAAGGAATTAAAGCGGATTCTACATAGGCACGAATAAATCAATTAAGCCAATAGCAACACTCTACTAATTATCTCCTTCTAAGTAGCATATCTGGAATAGGCCAACGTAACACATAATGATAATTACATGAATCTCCTTTTCCTTCATAAGCATCGAATAGATTCACTAGAGACTCAATGTAGCAGACGTCGCTCTCTAGTTCTATCAAAATGCATGGATTCTCTCTCCCTTACCACTAACAATCATGGTACTCAAAATTTGAATCAAGGAGACATAATTGAAGCTCAAACAATTTGCCAAAATTAGGTTTTGATGGAGATTGAAGGTGCAAGTCCTCCTCATTCTAGTGAGGGGACTCTCGTCTAGAGGGACACCTTTTGTCTTTAGCTGTGTCAATTTAAAAATATGTCTTATTTTGTAGAAGTTTAATAAATACTTGTACTATAAACATTATTAGCTTCACTGTAACTTTTTTTATATAATACAAATTTATATTCTAACTAAATAATAATGATGATGAATCAACCCACATTCATAAACAATAACAAATAATAACTCTTCTCACTATTAATTATTTATTAAATTAAATACTTC
Organism: Picea mariana; assembly: GCA_032191745.1. Taxonomy (NCBI): domain Eukaryota; kingdom Viridiplantae; phylum Streptophyta; class Pinopsida; order Pinales; family Pinaceae; genus Picea; species Picea mariana. The sequence goes on from JASDQU010105311.1 coordinate 263,338, forward strand.
TTTTATATATATATATATATATATATATATATATTCTTTTAAAGAAATCAAAATGACTTAAGCAATATGTTAATTCATTTATATATTACATAATGATTTAAAGTCGAGTTACCCATCAAAATAACTTTAAAGAACAAGATAAATTTCAAGATTGCCCAACAATGATAAGGATCTCATAGAAATTATGTACAATGACTTATTCACTAAATCCCTAGAGAAAATGAGTTGCATGGGTTTTTATGCTTTTAATGATTTGAGTTTTTATTTTTATTTTTTTCTCCTTTGTTATTAATTATTCCTTATAATTTGTTATTTGTAGTTAAATTTAAATTTAATTTTATAATAATTATTAATAGTTAAATTTAAATTTAAAAATGATATTTAATTTCAAAATAATTAACAATAATTAATATTTTTTTTTCAATAAATAAAAAAATTTACAAATTTTCTAAAAAAATAATTAAGTTATACAATTATGTGAAAAAAACTATATATAATTAATGAAATCGCTCATCCAAAATCCTCTAATTATTTCCATGAGACTAACATATTTCATATTATGATAGAAAATTTTCAATTTTTCTTGCTCTTGCTATGATTAAACGATCTTCCTCTATTAATTTATCCAATTGAATAATAGATATAATGTTTTGAAGTTCCTTATAAATTAAGTTATACAATTATGTGAAAAAAACTATATATAATTAATGAAATCGCTCATCCAAAATCCTCTAATTATTTCCATGAGACTAACATATTTCATATTATGATAGAAAATTTTCAATTTTTCTTGCTCTTGCTATGATTAAACGATCTTCCTCTATTAATTTATCCAATTGAATAATAGATATAATGTTTTGAAGTTCCTTATAATTTATAATGGTATAAAGTTTGTATGATTAAACGATCTTCCTCTATTAATTTATCCAATTGAATAATAGTTATAATGTTTTGAAGTTCCTTATAATTTATAATATTATAAAGTTTGTATAACTCTTTATGCAATTTTTCCCAACATCAAGAAAGGCACAATACAACATATAAGTTTTAATAACAACATTCAACCAACCCATACATGGAAGGTTTGAACCTAGATCATCTTCTTGCCACTAGATCACATCCTAATATATTAGTGAAGGTCATTTGTACGCACAAAGACATATAGACTTTCCATTATATGGAGTAATTAAACATGGGAATAATAAAAACTTAATGAGTTGCATGATTTATGGTTAAGATGATGACAAGGGTTCTCACATCTTCTATTAGTGAATATAGATAAATCACTATAAAAAATATGATAGAAATATTTAAATTATTATAAAAAAAAATGATAGAAATATTTGATATTATGTTGGTATAATGAAATAATCTATATAATAATAATAATAATTTATTTTTAAGGTCATGGTCAAGTCAGCACATCAAATTGGTGTATGAGACCCCATTGTTTGTGGGACAAGGGACCCCTCCGCCCAGCGATTTGACTGGTAAAGTCTACGAAGGTATACATACCCTACCCCCTTCTGGATTTGAACCTGTGATCTCTTAAGAGGAAACACATGTTCTTAACCATTAGGCCCACTCAGGCTATATAATAAATTATAGTTTATTTTTTATTAATTATGAATTATAGTTTAATTTTTAATAATTTAAATGAATTGCTTAAATTTTAAACATAATATATTTTTATACCATTTTGACCATTGGGAAGTGGGCCTAATGGTTAAGAACATGTGTTTCCTCTTAAGAGGTCACAGGTTCAAATCCAGATGTGGGTAGGGTATGTATACCTTCGTAGACTTTACCAGTCAAATCACTAGGCAGAGATAGATTATTATTATTATTATTAATGTGTATATGAATGTTAACATAACCTTTTTAGTTGACAATTCTTAAGAGGGTTTTTTTTAAGTTGCTTGATGAAGTACTTTTTCTTCATTGTTTGTATTTGGTCTTTGTGAATATTTATATTTAATTTTCAATTTGATTTTTTATTTGGATTTTGTTATTTTTATTTGGATTTTATTATTTTTTATCATTTTATTAAAATTATGAAATATTAATTTTATTTTCATTATTTAATGTATTAAAAATTTTAAATCTTATTTATTAAAATTTAATAAAATGTTTTTATTATAATATTAGATAATTAATTATAAATTTTTTAGTTCCTTTAAATATATCTCTAATTTATTTTATTTATAAAATAAAATTTAACAAATTTTATACTCATATTTAACTTTAAAAAATAAATTAATTAATTTTACATAAATAAATAATTTTATTTTCTTTAAATAAATTTTTAAATATAATTTTTTAATAAAAATCTCTTCACAGTTATATAATAAAAATTTATTCACACTTATATATAGTTTTTTAGGTTTTGTGGCTAAGTAGGGTCCATAGGACACCTAACCTAAATTGATTGGCCTGGGATGTAATGTCACTTATATATAATTTTTAATAATTTCTTTAATAAAAATCTTTAATTTAAGACACCTACCCTACACATATATAATGTTAGTTCTATAACAAATTACTTCTGCAATCAAAGAGTTAGCATTATGGTATTTGATAAGTGTTTTATCAAAGTTTACATATGAGAGCATAGAAGGATAAGGTCTAAATGAAAATCTTTACAATTCAAAATTACACACGATTGGGTCATTGAAGGGGGTAGCGAGGCTATTATTTTTATGTGTGACATGAGAACCCAGTTGATGAATCCAAACGTGATAGAACATTGTTAGACGCTTAATACACCTTAGTCCTATATAAAGAATATGGTTTTACTATTTTTGAACATAACATTTACACGATTAAATTTTATCATAACTTTATATATATATATATATATATATATATATATATATATATATATATATATATATAT
>JASDQU010105311.1:274028-290990 GCA_032191745.1 Picea mariana
CCCCCAGTTTGTAAATATAACTATATTGGCCAAGAGACTATGGAAAACTCAATATGTGTGAATGTTTGATTTGATGGACCTTGGTATAAAAGGTCAATGAATGTAAATCTTGTTATTTACTAGAAAATGGATAAGTGTTGCATGATTGTTGGAAAGGGGGTGTACTAAGAGATACCACAAATTCTATGAAAGAGATGGTGAAGGGGACCAAGAATGGTTGCGTTAACCTCCACCAAACCAGTACCTTACTGGATTTAATTTCTCAGGACCAGAACAGTCCTCTGACCCAGAAATGAATTACAGTCAGGCGGGTAGGTTGGAAGACCTATGCAAGAGTTAATGAGGGGATGGGGCAAAGCACCCATATGTAAGGTGTTTATACCTGACCATGGATTGGGAATTCGATCCACACACAATCTCGTTGAGGAAGGAAAGAAAGGAAGGTGTGGTGGGCAGAGGTAGACTGACGAAGAGGGAAAAGAGGAGAGATTAAGCTCTCGTGTTCAAGGAAGAACTAAGAAATGAGTGTGTTCTGTTCACAGTAAATGGATAGCAGGGTTATGATACAAGCTGATAAACAAGGTTGCCGAGTGACTGAGAAAAGTACTCAGGCGGTCCTCCTTGCTTAGTATTGTGTAAATCATTGCTAAGATCCTGTAGGAGGAGGATAGTAACCTTCGTCCCTACTGTCATTGAGTTGAAAGAAATGATTATATCTCATATAATCATGGTCTAGCTCGGGGGTGGCTAGTGGTAAATCCATTAGGAGTGATAGAGCCTATGGTTGGGTGGAAACGAGCACCCCTTTCAGCAGTCGCATCACGTCTTCTGGTCCTGATAAGTGTTTTCTTTCTTAGTGCTTTAAATTGGGAATAATGGATGCATGCGTGTATTTATATATCTATAAATGGTTTTTGTATTGAAATGGTTAAGTTATATGTATGTGTTTTCCTTCTTGTGAACTTATGCTTTTGAATAATTTTCTATGTGCCCCAACTTAGCCTTAAAGGTGCCTTGGGACATAAACCAGTAATTCGGATGAGATAGAAAGTATTTTGTCAATTTGGCCCTATTTATCTAATGAGACTATCCCCTTCAAACTCCTTATTGTGCAGTTGGGATATCATGCCCAAACCCTTAACAATTTCATGATGAAGCTCAGGAAGGATAGCAAGATTTAAGTCTCGAAAGGGAAGACCCTTTCGTTTGGAAGTTGAACAGAAGAGATATGTTCGGGAGAACCCATATGACCAACACCTAGGAACCTTAGGCTAAGCCTAAGGGAGATAAGTCCTCATGGCTTCAGAGCTCTGGAAGTCCGGGACTTTGGAGTATTTTCGGCCCTCATAGTCATAAATCGACTGAAGGAGACTGAGAGTTACGGTTACCCGTAAGGTTGACCGTTGTTGGGCGATTCCCCAAGTGGTTAGGTGAACCTATATTACCAACTAAACCTAGATCCAAAACCCCTAAGGTCGGAGTCACGAAGAACCCAAAACCATAGATTGAGGGATCCTTTGGGTTCTTTCCCAGTCGTCGATATATCGGGGATGCGTGGTGATAGTCCCTTTAGTCCGGAGATTGGGCACTTCAGGAAAAGAGGGCAGTTTGCATTGCAAAACTCCCAAATGTTAAATCCCCGAGGTAATAAGAGTCGTAGATCTATAAGTCTACGTGGTCAGATCTCGACTGTGAGATCTGTGGAGTGCTAGAAGATTGTCATTCTAGGGTGACGTGGTGCAATGAAATCACCCAGGGTGACGTGGACCCTAGTTTGACGTGCCACATGTCACCCAGATTCATGTGTATCATACACCCTATAGATCCATTGGAATGTAACACGTGTCACCCTGACCCCTCCTACGTGTCAGTTCTTGGTATGTGTCTTCCTAGCTAATGTGGTTGGTGAAGTGATCAGAACTCTGGGAGTCCAAGACTTTGGGACTCCGAAGGATTTGGGATGTAGCATTGTAGAGGGACCAAAAAGGTTCAAAGGTTGGAACCACGTGGCAAACTTACAGGACTTCGAAAGTTTGGGACTTCGGGAGGTCTCATGCCTAGATAGTAAGGAGATGTTCAATGTCGAAGCGTCGAACTCTGAATTCCCCGCTAGCCTGTGTGTTAGATGAGGGTTAAGCCAGTTGTCGGATTTGTTGATGGATGGACCTTCCCTATGGGAGGTAGGAACCAAGAGATGATACTAATGAGATGAAGCCATGGGAGTGTCACGTGGTCCTCAACCAATGAATTCCTGAAGAAATTTAGGAAGCCGAAAGATGTAAACCAAGGGTCGGTTTAGAACTCGGTAGCAGTCATTAGAAAGCTATGGGTAAGTAGAAGAAAATGAATCATCACAGAGGGATGATTCGAGATGAGTTAGTTAAGGAAAAATGAATATATGATGCCCCACCCCTTAAAAGAGTATTAAGGAGTCATGTGTGTTACAAATTGGTATCAGAGCATGGTTATAACACTTGGCCTGCTTGGGCTCATGGACGAGTTGCGTAAAAACCATATTTAAAGAACTTTAAGGGTGACTCCCTACCTTACCTCTTTCCTAAAGAGCCTGGTTAAACTCTTACTAAAGAAAAGAGTGAAAACTTTCTATTGTGTGTGTGTGTGTATTTAAGAAATATGAACTATGTGTTGTTCATAAACTAATAGATTGTTAGCTAACAACAAGTGTTTTCTTAGCACTCAAGTATTCAGTGAGTCGTGGGAAACTAAAAGAATAAATGATGGTGACACACCATGAAGTGGGGGATGGCTCCCATAATAGAGATGAAGAATCTGACGAGAGGAGTGCAGTGGATACCCCTCTAGATATGGCTAAAATTGTAAGGATTCTCATGGCCGAATTACAGAGTTGCAAGGCCGACAATGAGAGAATGATAAAGGATCAAGAAAAACATACGAAAATTAATGCAGTATTGCTACAAAGCTTATCCGATATACAGAGGTAGCTACAAGATGGACCTACAACCAGTCATGTGGGCCGACGACATACAAAGAGAAGTCAAAGTCCACCTGAGATATGAAAACGTGGTCCCATAAGTGGCCACACTAGGAGGAGTACCTCGAGTAAGGTCCAACCTGGAGATAGGGCACTCTCATCAGAAGAGTCCTCTGGAAAGGAAACTGGAAACTCTGAGGGATCTTCTAGTAGAAAAAATAACTCACATTCTCAAAGGAAAGGAAAGAAGTGAAAACATGACTTTACCCTGAAGAGTTCAAGAAAGCCAAAACTCCCTCTTTAAATGGAGAGATTGAGAAAGGGGAAGAGGCAAAATCTTGGCTGATTGGTTTAAAGAAGTACTTCAAAGTCCATGAATACTCTGAAAACTTGAAGGCTCAAATAGCCATCTTCAACATGAATGAAAAAGCTTCCATTTGGTGGGAAGACCTTAAGAATGTGAAAGGAATCCATGAAGAGGGCTTATCATGGAAACAATTTGAGAAACAATTCAAGAAGAAGTGTCTGTCAGAGAAATACTTTGATGGGAAGACTAAGAAGTTCTATGAACTCAATATGGGACAACTCATCATAGAGGAATATGTCAATAAATTCCTTGAGTTGTTGAGGTATGTACCCTACATAAAGGATGAAAAGGTAAAAGTGGAATGATTTATCAGTGGGCTACCTCAAACCTACCGGAATAGGATTGAGTTTGACGAGCCAAAGACCTTATAAGACACTATCCAGACGATAAGGTATTGTTATGAACAACTTGGGAGTCAGACAGAACCTCGCGAGGACTAGAAGAAGAAGAGTAGTTCGGGATTCAATAAGAAGGGGTTCAAATCCTCAATATTTAAGAATTATAGGAAGGAATCTAGGATAATCCTTCCTACTACAAGTGTATATCAGCAAAATTTCCCCTCCCAGAGTGGAAATAAACCTTTTGGAGAAACCCCAAGAAAGACTGATAACCCAAAGAAGGAACCCTTGAAATGTTTGGGTTGTGGAAAAGAACATCTACTAAGGGATTTTCCACAGAGACAACAGAACAGTAGGAGAGTCTAAAATATCCAAGAAGCCACCACAATCAATGATGTGTCTAGGATCATGCCACGGATTTATTCATCTTTGGATAATAAACAAGCCAACCACCAAGCTTCAGTGGTGGATATGGAAGGTATGATCGCCAACCATCTAGTTTCTATTTTAATTGACCATGGTTCTAATTTGAATTATGTGGCCCCTCAGAATGTTGATAAGTGTAAATTGCAACTGGTTAGACATGTTAATCCATGGTTGGTAAAACTAACCACTGGAACCAAAAGAAAAGTAGCAGAGGTCATACCATCTTGCCAATTCATCATGGATGGACTGCTCACCAAAGTGACCCTTAACATACTTCCCCTAGGATCTTATGACCTGTTGATTGGTATGAACTGGTTAGCCACTTATAAAACCAAATTGGAATGTTACCATAAAACTTTGGAGTCTGAGAATGAAGAAGGGATAAAATGACCCTCCAAGGGATTTAGAAGCTTGTCTCCATGAGACGAATATCAACCCTTCAAATGAAAAAGTATTGCAGAAAGGGATGCCCTCTATATGCAATACATGTGTTGTAATCTGTTGAGGATGACAAACCAAACCTAGAGGACCACCCCATATTAAGAGAGTATAGTGACATGTTTCCAAAAGAGGTATCGGGTCTACCTCCAAGAAGAGACATTGACTTCTCAATATAACTTGCACCAAGAGCAGTGCCAGTGTCTAGGAAACCCTATAGGATGAGTACACCCGAGCTAGTTGAGCTCAAGCTAGAGCTAAAGGAAATGATGGACAAAGGCTAGATCTGTCCCAGTGTGTCTCCATGGGGAACACAAGTCTTATTTGTGAAGAAGAAATATGGCACACTCCAACTATGCATAGACTATAGACAACTCAATAAGACAACCATAAAGAACAAGTAACCCTTACCAAGAATCGATGACTTGTTCGACCAATTAGGGGGTGCTTCCATTTTATCAAAGAACTTAAGGTTTGGATACCATCAAGTCCAAATCAAGGATGAAGAAATCCACAAAACAACCTTTAGGACCAGATATGGTCACTATGAATTTGTGGTGGTGTCATTTGGATTAACCAATTCCCTTGCCACTTTTATGTGCTTGATGAACAATGTACTCAAAAAAATCCTAGACAAAGTTGTATTGGTTTTCATTGATGATATCCTAATCTACTCCAAGAACAGAGAGGAGCATGAAGAACATCTTAGACTTGTACTTCAATTACTAAGAGAGCATCAGCTCTATGCTAAGTTTAGCAAGTGTGACTTTTTCCAGAAGCAAGTACATTACTTAGGCAATGTTGTTTCTGAAGAAGGGGTGGTAGTAGACCCTAAAAAGATTAGATCTATTATGGAATGGCCTACCCCAAAGGATGTATCTAATATCAGATCCTTTACGGGCTTAGCAATATATTATAAAAGGTTCATAAAAGGATTTTCCAAGATTGGTTTTCCAATCAATGCCCTTCAGAAAAAGGGAGTTAAATTCACTTGGACATCAAAATGTGAAGAAAGATTTCAGGGATTGAAATACCTTCTGACCCATGCACCCATGTTGAATATTGCAGACCCTGATAATGACTTCCTCGTGTGCATAGATTCCTGCAAGGAAGGACTCGGAGGAGTCCTTATACAAGAAGGGCGTGTAATTTTCTACGAATCCAGAAAATTGAATGAGCATGAAATCAATTATGTGACCCATGATCTAGAGTTGGCTACTTTAGTGCACGCTTTAAAAATGTGGAGGAATTACCTATTGGGTAGGAGATGTGTACTTATGACAGACCATTGTGGGTTGAGGCACCTGTTTGATCAACCAAAACTCAATGCCAGGAAAGCTAGGTGGATGGCTCTCCTTAGTGAATTTGATTTTGAAATCAAACACATCAAAAGAAGGGAAAATAGGGTGTTTGATGCCCTTAGCAGAAGTATGAAAACGATTCACCTGACAATGGTAAGCACATGTGAAACGGATGTCAGGGAAAGAGTCAGGAATGCACAAGAAATAGATGCATTCTCCAAGACCGTGACCTCATACCTAAGGCAAGAACCTATAGGGATAAAGTATGGAGGCTATTAGATGCTCGTGGAAGGCCCACTAACTTATAGAAAAATATTGTATATTCCAAATTGTGACAACTTGAAGAGGTTCATAATGGACAAGATGCACAAGAGACCATATACTAGTCACGCAAGATATCCAAAAATGATCACGGCCACTAGGAAACAATACTGTTGGCCTAGATTGAAAAATGACATAGCTGAATATCTAGCTAAGTGTCTAGAATGCCAACAAGTTAAGGCAGAACACTGGCACCCAGCGGGGTTGTTGCAACCTCTACCAATTCCATAATGGAAATGGGAAACCATCTCCATGTATTTCATCACCGGATTACCAAAATTGGCCAAGCATAATGATGTCATCATGGTAGTGGTGGAAAAATTGAGCAAGTATGCTCACTTTGTTCCCATCAAATCGACTTACAAGGAAATAGATATTGCCAACCTATTCATGAAGGAGATATTCATACTACATGGCATGCCTAGGGAGATTGTTTCTGACAGAGACACAAAATTCCCTTCAAGATTTTGGAAATCCTTGATGGCTGGTAATTTTGAGACTAAATTGTTGTTTAGCACAACCTATCACCCCCAAACTGATGGAAAAACATAAAGAGTAAACCAAATATTAGAATACATGTTAAGAATGCATGTAATGCATCAGCCTAAGAAGTGGGAAGACTACCTACCATTGGTAGAATTTGCCTACAACAACGATTATCAAGAGTCACTAAAGATGAGCCCTTTTGAAGCCCTCTATGGTAGATAGTGCAAGATTCAAATCAATGGGAGTAATCAAGTGGATAGAATTATAATCAAACCCGACATGCTGAAAGAAATGGAACAACAAGTGATTCAGATAAAGCAAAATCTGAATATTTCTCAGGATAGATAGAAGAGTTTCGCCGATAGAAAGAGAACTCCCAGAGAGTTCAAGACCATAGACCATGTCTATCTCAGAGTTAGGCCTAGGAAGAGTTCCATGAGAATATGAGCTTGTGCCAATATAGCACCTCGGTATTGTGGAACCTTTGAAATCTTAGATAGAGTGGGACCTATAGCCTATAGGCTAGCACTCCCTCCCACAGTAAAGGAACATATTTTTTTCCATGTTTCATTATTGAAGAAGTAAGCACATGATTCTAATCATATAATTGATTGTTCTGTGATTCAGGTGGAGCCAGAGGGAGAATTCATGCCATAACCTCAATGCATACTAGACAGGAAGGAAACCCCACTCAGGAATCGAACCATTGCACAGGTCAAGGTGTAGTGGAAACACTTTGGCCCAGATGAGGCTACGTGGGAAATGGAGGATGCCATGAGACAAGCATATCCATTTTTGTTTACTTATGTATATACAAAGCATGTTGATAGATAGAACATCGAGAACGATGTTCCTTTAAGGGGGAGGGAATTGTAACACCCCATTTCCCCCAGTTTGTAAATATAAATATATTGGCCAAGAAACTATGAAAAACTCAATATGTGTGAATGTTTGATTTGATGGACCTTGGTATAAAAGGTCAATGAATGTATATTTTGTTATTTAATAGAAAACGGATAAGTGTTGCATGACTACTAGAATGGGGGTGTACTAAGAGGGACCACAAGTGTTATGAAAGAGATGGTGAAGGGGACCAGGAATGGTTGCGTTAACCTCCACCAAACCAGTACCTTACTGGATTTAATTTCTCAAGCCCAAAACAGTCCTCTGACCCAGGAATGAATTACAGTCAGGTTGGTAAGTGGGAAGACCTCCTCGGGAGTTAATGAGGGGATGGGGCAGAGCACCCATCTTTAAGGCTTTCAGACCTGACCACAGACTGGGAATTCGAACCACACACAATCTTGCTGAGGAAGGGAAGAAAGGAATTTATGGTGGGTAGATAAAGACCGATGCAGAGGGAAAAGACGAGAGATTAATCTCTCGGGTTCAAGGAAGAACTAATAAATGAGCGTGTTTTGGTCGCAGTAAATGGCTAGCAAGGTTATGATATAAGTTGTTAAACGAGGCTGTTGAGTGACTGAGAAAAGTACTCAGGCAGTCCTCCTTGCTTAGTATTGTGTAAATCATTGCCAAGATCATGTGGGAGGAGGAGAGTAACCTCTATCCCTACTGTCGTTGAGACGGAAGAAAGGATTATATCTCAGAGCATTGTGGTCTAGCTTGGGGGTGTCTAGTGGTAAATCCATTAGGAGCGACTAAGCCTATGGTTGGGTGAAGACGAGCACCCCTTTCAGCAGTCGCATCACGTATTTTGGTTCTGATAAGTGTTTTTTTGCTTAGTGCTTTAAATTGGGAATAATGAATGCATGCGTGTATTTATATATATATAAACAGTTTCCGTATTGAAATGGTTAATTTATGTGTATGCATTTTTCTTCTTGTGAAATTATGTTTTTGAATAATTGTCTATGTCCCCCAACTTAGCCTTCAAGGTGCCTTGGGACAAAAAACAGTAGGACGACTGAGATAGAAAGTATTGTGTCAATCTGGCCATGTTCGTCTAATGAGACTATCCCCTTCAGACTCCTTATTGTGCGACCAGAATATCATGCCCAAACCCTTAACAATTTCATGATGAAGTTTAGGAAGGATAGTGATATTTAAGTCTCGAAAGGGAAGAACCTTTCGTCTGGAAGTCAAATGGATGAGATCTGTTCGGGAGAACCCATATGACCAACACCTAGGAACCTTAGGCTAAGCCTAAGGGAGCTAAGTACTCCTGGATTCGGAGCTCCAAAAGTTCGAGACTTCAGATATTGTCGGCCCTCATAGTCATAAGCCGGTCGAAGGCCACTGAGAGTTATAGTTACCCAAAATTTTGACCAATGTTGGGTGGTTCCCCAAGTGGGTAGGTGAACATATCTTACCAACTAAACCGGGATCCAAAACCCCGAAGGCCTGAGCCGTGAAGAACCCAGAACCATAGATCAAGGGATCCTTCGAGTTCTTTCTCAGTCGTCGATATACCAGGGATGCATGGAAATAGTCCCTTTAGTTCAAAGATTGGGAACTTCAGGAGAAGACAACAGTTTGCATTGAAAAAATCCCGAATGACGAATCCTCGAGGTAACAAGAGTCATATATCTATAAGTCTACGTGGTTAGATCTCGACTGTGAGATCTGTGGAATGCTAGAAGGATGTCAGTCCGGGGTGACTTGGTGCAATGATGTCACACAGGGTGATGTGGACCCTAGATTGACGTGCCACCTGTCACCCAGATTCATGTGTATCACATACCCTATAGACCCATTGAAACGTAACACATGTCACCCTAAACCCTCCTATGTGCTAGTTCTTGGTACATGTCCACCTAGACAACATGGTTGGTGAAGTGACCAGAACTCCGAGAGTCCAGGATTTCGAGACTCCAGAGGATTTGGGATGTAGCATTGTAGAGGGACCAAAAAGTTCTGAAGGCTGGAACCACATGGAAATATTACAGGACTTCGAAAGTTCGGGACTTCTGGAGGTCTCATGTGTAGATAACAAGGAGACGTTCAACGTCGAACTCCGAATTCCCTGCTAGCCTATGTGTCAGACGAGGGTTAAGTCAGTCGTCGAATTGGTTGATGGAAGGACCTTCCCTACGAGAGGTAGGAACCAAGAGATGATACTAACAAGATGAAGCCACAGGAGCGTCACGTGGCCCTCAACTAATGAATTCACGAATAACTTTGGGAAGTCGTAAGATGTAAACCAAGGGTCAGTTTAGAACCTGATAGTAGTCGTTAGAAAGCTATGGGTAAGTATAAGAGAATGAATCATCTCAGAGGCATGATTCGAAATGAGTTAGTTAAGGAAAAATTAATTTATGATGCCCCACCCCTTAAAAGATCATTAAGGAGTCGAGTGTGTTACAGAGGCCCGACAATTCTTAGGAAATGATCATATGGCTAGAGAGAATGCACACAATCACAGAGAATATTTACAAAAGGAGCTTAAGGTCCCATTAGTGGATGGAGAGGGAGTGGATGAGTAATGGAATATTAAGAACTTTTTTCCATTCAAACAACCTTATATTATTTTCAGATATTTTGTATAGAATAGTAGTTTTATGTATGAATACCTAGTCAAGTTAGTAGTTATAAATTCCTTGCATAAATTTTAATAGGTAGGTTACCCTCTGAAACTCTCTAAGATAAAGAATTTTAATGGGATTTTGTAGAGGGAACACGAAGTGGCAACTTGCTTGGAGAACCAATTATCTATGTTCTAGATATACCTCCAGATCATATTCTTTGATCCTTATATGTTCTAAATAATTTACAGGTTCCTCTATATTGTGGATCCCACATCACTAGATTTTACTGAAAAATGAGAAAGTGATATATCCTAGATGATCCTATGAATAATTCCTATGAGAATAAAGGATATGATTTAGTTAATTCTTTTTCAACAATATTAGGAGAGAAATATTCCACAGAGGGGTAATTCTATCTATTTAGAGGTCGATTAGTAAGTGTTCATTGTCTCTTATTTCCTGGCATCGCTTCACTTCCAGCGAGTGTCCATAGCCCTGATGAGTTTACTTGTACTTCCCACACAATAATGGTGCTTTCAAATTCCTTGATGTTATGACTTTTAATTTCACCCTTACATATTTTTAATATATATATAGTGATTTCGCAACATGTGTGTTTAGGAAGCGGGGTGATATAAGAGTTGCTTTGATATGCTGGCCTCAATCAATATCTCATCCTCATGGGTCTTCTCCCAAGAAGATCTTGGTAAGATTTATATCTATGTAAAGAGGGGGAAGTATCACAAATATTATTTAGAGGACATGTGTAGTTGTTATCTTCCCTTTGTCTTGTAGAACCCATAATCTTAGTGTGAGAGTGATCACACAGATATAGACAATATGCAAACTAAAATATCTATAGATTTTTATTCGTAATCTGGGGTTCTCTTGAAAATAGAGTGGAATGAATCATTCCCATCTAGTCTAACCACCTGATGTGTTCTGATGTTTTCAAATAAAATTTCAAGGCAAATTTCTCACTTCTTGGACACTTGAAAAGTTATTCATACATGAACTAAGCGTTTAATTTTGTAACACAATCTCAATCAGGTTAGACTTTGTGCATGAGAATTGGAGCATGGTCAGCAAAGGCTTTATTATGAGAGTAACGAATAAATAAATTCAAAAAAAAAATGAAGAGTAAAGGTCATATTCTAAAAGGATCTACAAAACTCAAAAAGAAGAAGGAGAAAATTAAAGAGACCTAATATGTACAATACTACATCACCAAAGGTGATTAGGAAAAGTATCTCTTAAGCATATTTCCATTGAAAGGGAGCTCCTCCATGTATCCCTCCAATGTCTTGAGTTTGAAAGTTCCTCACCCAATATTTCAATGGATTCGGTGTGGGCCTAGCCATAATTTTTGGAATTTTTAGTGTTTGGCTTCAATTTCATTATCCTTATCTCATTTAAGTACTAAATCACCCTCTTGAGAATATTTATTACCTACTGATGTTTTATCAAACCACCTTTTGATTATGTCTTGATGTTGCATTAAGTTATTTTTAGTTTTTTTCTTTTTCTTCTTCCAATTTAAGGAGCATGTTCAGTCTTTGTTGCATCACTGGACATTCTTTGTCTTGAATAGATTGAGCTAATTGCAAAGAAGGTAGGAAAGTATGGGTAGGAAAAATGGCTTCATGTCCATATACCAGAAATAAAGGAGAGTTTTCCAGAGAATCCTTAGGTGTTAATCTATCTGCCCATAGGGCATTATAGAGGGAGAGATGTCATTTCCTTTGATGTTCTATTACAATCCTTTTCAAAATTTAAATCAAATTTTTATTTGTAGATTCTGTCAGCCCATTTCCATGAGGGTAATAATTAGATGAATATTTGATTTTAATGTTCTTTTGAAGTGCATATTCAGTTAACTTCAACGAATAAAAGTATTTGGCATTATCAAATACTAAGGATTTTGGTACACCAAATCTAGTTATGATGTAAGAATCAAGGAAATCTATTACCTGGTTTTCATTCACCACCTTGAGAGGAATCACTTTAGTCCACCTGGTGAAATAATCTATTGTATTGGGGATGTGCTTGTAGCTGAGAAGAGTTATGATTAATTTCTCATACCATGTCCAAACCACATTTCTTAAATGGGTGTTCAATTGTAACAAGTTGCAAAGGAAAAGCAAGCTTCTTTTCCCTTCCAACTGAATTCTAGCATTCCTAACATCTTCTTTCATAAGTGTGTGAATCTAACGTGGAATGACATTGGTCAAACCTGTTGGAATTATTAAGTCCTACTTGCATTATTGTTTAAGGTGTGATTCTTCATCATACCATAAGGTTGTGTTTTGTTAATGTATTTATTGTGAGGTAGAGATAATATCTATGTGAATGGTTTGATTCTAAAATTTAGGAGGTTGTTATATCTAGTTGGACTTGAGAGATTCTCTCCAACTAGTTAGCTCCTAGTTTGATATGTAGTTGATATATTCCCTCAACAAGTTGTTAGTGTGGCTAAGACAATGTATCTATCTTAAGCCAAAGTTTGAA
Organism: Picea mariana; assembly: GCA_032191745.1. NCBI lineage: Eukaryota > Viridiplantae > Streptophyta > Pinopsida > Pinales > Pinaceae > Picea > Picea mariana. Next base: position 286,652 of record JASDQU010105311.1, read on the forward strand.
GTATTTATATGTAACAATGTTGATTGAATAATATATCACTCAGAACAATTTTGGTGTGTGAGGAAAACATGTATACTCTCCCACATTTTATCATGGTATCAAATTCAGTTTGGGCTTATCTCCCTCATGGGAGAGCCCAAGAAAATGAGAACATGTGAKATTTATCTCTCCCTAAAATAGATAGGAGTAGATTAGTGTAGGTGAGAGTATATTATTGTTGTTGTGAGTAGATTGCAATATGTTTTATGTTTTTAATAAAGAGGTAAGCTTATTAAGAGCATGGCATAGTTCTGCTCGTGATATCTCTATAGCATGGAAGAATTGAATCATATGTTCTCTCCCTATTGGGTGATCCAAAAGCACTGTAATCCTTCCTCCTAATAAAATCAAACCATGTAGACTCTCAACTCTCGGATCCACTAGTGATCAAAGTGAGAAACCTATGGGGAAAGCCACCAAAGTGAGTGTCATTGTCATTGAGGAGATCCACTCTTAGAAAGATAAACCTCCACAAACATGTTGAAGCCATCAAGGGAATGATAAGAGATGCAAAATGAACTTTTGTTTCATATATCTGGGTGTGTCATCTCTCTAATTCGTGATCCCTCCATGTATATTTGTAGATCGATGTTGGTAGAATAATAGAAGAGGTGAGCTTGTCCACAACATACAAGCTATGAGCCACATTTCCATAGAGGAAACATATAAGTTGTGAGCTATTTTGCTAGAGTGGATGCTACCACTTAGTGAAGAAAGAGCCAAAAATAAGTGGTTTGTCATTGGATCTTGCTTGATTGTGGGTGCTCCTTTAAAAAATAGAAGAGGTGACTTTTGCCACCTGTAATTGACATAAAAGAGAAACTATACAAATTTGCTCATGTGCATAGGAGGAGGTATTGTTCATATATCCAATATAAAAGGAGGTTAGGAGTTTGAACCCCTACTGCTTCTTCCAATCCAATACATTCAACCAACTTTGATGGCACTTTAGATTAGAATTATGAAACACTTGGAAGAAAATAAAGTGGACAATTTTTTATTTTTAGAATAGAGAAAATAGTTATATTAATTTAAGTAGAAGAGATTTTGTTAATTATTGCAAATGTATTAGCATTATCCTTTGTTTGTGAAATAAATGATGATGAATCTCCAAAATCAAAGGTGAAAGAGGTCATAGTGAAGTGAAATGTCTTGGAACCTAAGATTTATAAATGTATTGAGCTTAGCCAACTTAATATAGGTATTGTTATTTTGGTAGAAATCGTGACTCTAACAAATGACAAGTGAATTATGAGTATCCAAGACAAATATTGAACAAACATGCCAAAGTTGCAAATCAAGACGTCCACTATGTGCATAAATCCAAGGAATTTATTTCTTAGTATTAAGAAATTGTATCTCCAAAGTCATAGGGGGAATCCAGCACAGGTTCAACTCAAGATGGATGGCTTCTCAGATAGTTAAAGATGCTAGAGGATCAAATAATATATACCTTATTAGGGTTATGAGATATGCATGTGGGGATTTCTATCCAATAGTTTAGGAGAGATTCAAAACCTATAAGTTCAACATCATGCCTTTATAAGGGTTATGAGACATTGCAAGTGCTAATGGTGTCCAATGATGCTAGGAAACTTGGGTCATAGATGAGAGACTATACCTTTCTGAGGAATAAGAGACAATTTGATTGAGCTTGAAGCCTACAAGAATTCGTAACGATGTGAAATGTTGATGAAAACCTTACCCAAGAGAGATTGAGAGAAATACTCATTAAGATGGGGTGTTGGAATTATTATCTCCTACTTGACTTATTGTTTAAGGTGTCATTATTCATCATACCATAACGTTGTGTTTTGTTAATGTATTGATTATTGTGAGGTAGAGATAATCTCTATGTGAGTGGTTTGATTCTAAAATTTAGTAGGTTGTTAGACGTAGTTGCACTTGAGAGATTCGCTCCCATTAGTTAGGTCCTAGTTTGGTGTGTGATTGAGATATTCTTTCAACATGTTGTTAGTGTGGCTAAAATAGTGTATGTTATGCCAATGTTTTAAGTATTTACATGTAACATTATTGATATATATTACTCATAACAGTTTTAATGTATAAGGAAAACATGTTACTCTCCCATTTTCTATCACGACCCAAATGGATGAGAACACCACCTTCAAATGCAAAAAATACCAACAAACATTATCTAGAAAGAAGCATGCCCATTTGTACATATCTTTATGAAGTCAAAAGGAAACAACAATAAAACTAGAGACTCGAAATCAATAGGGAAAGAAATGTATAGAGCATCACATAATAGTATATATAGCAATCACAACCAACATCAACAAAGAAAATGACCTCCTCAAGACAAGCGACATCAATTTGGATTCCCTATCTCTCCATGGTAATGGAGTGGAGGACGACAATGCCTTAGGGTTGTCCCTCTAGATAGGCCGATTAGAGAATCCTTTAGGGGTGTTAAAGCAACACAATGAATCAGATAATTCATATGATAAGAAGGAGGTCGATGTCGTACATCGTTCATGCACTTCAGATCATTTGTCTCCTTCAACTTCAACTTATTTTTTACTTTTAGGCATTAAATAAACTTCTAAACTTATTTCTTACTTTTAGGCATTAAATAAAGGCGTTGTCTAGTTGTTCTACGAAATGGCTTTTTTGTCAGAATCTGACGATATAAATTTACACGAATCACTATTTTTTTTGTTCAAAATCCATTTCTGAATGTAGAAATAGATTCAGCATGCTGAAAACCCCCTAAGGTACTTGGATTATACAGAAATAATCACTCAAATATACAAATCTAAAAATTTCTCGCCGGATTTCGGGTGAATGTCGCCGGAAAAAAATCATCATTTCGTAGAATGTTTAGCCTATGACTTAAATAAAGGAACTTCAAGTCTGCAACAACTAACAAATACACTACCAAAAATGAAAAACGCAAATTTTGATCACATCTAAATATGGTAAAAGGATGGTTCGACAAGAAAACATCCCTGAAATATTTCTGAAGTCGTGATTTCGTGTTGAAGACCATGAGCCAAAGAGTATACATGTGAAATTGGACCATATCAGATTGCAAGGAAAATTGGCCAAACTACTGATATAGGTTGTTGGACTAGGACGAATCCTTGTCCTCAATGCCAAAACATGGCTTAGATATGAAACACTAATACCACTCATCTCTTCATTTTGTAATATTCACTTTCTAATAGTTAGACTAGGTTTCCTTTGTTTTTATACATTTTCCAAATTTTTAGCTTAGAACTAAATATTTCTTTGAGGTTTTAATTCCTTTGGCTTAGAACTAACAAGCCTTAGAAATTGAGATAATGTTTGAGTTTTGTTCCATGAGCTTAGAACTAAATATTTCTCTGAGGTTTTAATTCCTTTGGCTTAGAACTAACAAGCCTTAGAAATTGAGATAATGTTTGAGTTTTGTTCCATGAACTTCTAGCTTAAGTCAAGTTTACCTTTGTGTAGCTTCACAAATACATTTGCATGATCAGTATATATGAGTGGACCAACAATTGTTTGTTGGGAAACAATTGGTTTCTGGAATTGTAGGATTAAGTCTCGAGTATTATGGTTACGATGAAACCAGTATGATGCCTATGATTTGAATTTATCTTCGCATTGCTTTGAGAATCCCTCGGAAATTCCATTTGCATTCTTTTGTACTTTAAAATTATTAGTATGTTACAACCTTTGTTTAAGTGGCCCACACCTAAAATATCATTTCTAGGGTTGGAATCCTCCTTTATCTTCACATGTCGTACCTCCATGATAGAAATAGTCCCCGTTGGTTTTAGATGCCCCGAGCTTGCCAAGTCACCTCCTAAACCACGTCACAATATCCAACCCACTCTGAAAAGCTTCGCTTTTATTTCTAGATTTGTACAAATTTATACCTCAATTGGTGTGACCACAAAAAAGGAAGATGGTAATGATTTTATGTACTGATCATATCTTTGAAATTCTTTATTTTAAAGTTTTTGACCATTTAACATTTTTTTGACACATGACTCCGTTTATATTTTGAGCACAACTATATAACATTTCAGGATGACATTTTGGTTCTATGTCGTAACATAGTTTTTGTTTATTTTAATAGTTTTTTTTTAGTAAGAATGTGTATTTTATAAATGATTTATAATTATAAAATAAAACTAGGTTTTATGTATTATATTAAGGTTAGATGCCACTTCAAGGTATATGATCCTTACAATGTAACTTTAGTAATCACATTACTACACACCTACATTTTTGAAAATATTATTTAGGTTAAAATCTTTTGGTTTTGGAATAAGACTTAAAATTATTT
>JASDQU010105312.1:19192-45149 GCA_032191745.1 Picea mariana
TCCTTTAACATCTAGACTCTTCGTCCTAATCATCACATAAGCCTTCTGGCTTATAATAATATGGATCACCAGCCTATAAAACACAACATATACATAAAGGCTCCCTAGCCTCAAAATCAAGCGCACTTAAGTTTGTTGCGTGTGGTATCCTATAATGTGAACACTTCATCATTTTACTGCACATTACATGTGTGTACTATACCATGGAAGGTGATGAAAAAAATGACATAAAAAAACTCACCAGCTTAAGTACATTTACATTTACATTTACAATTGGGTTCTGCCTAGGGGTATTACAAAGCGTAGCCAACATCTCTTTATTTTCAAAGATAGGCTACCCATTCTGTCAGTTTGTCTTCTATAGTGTTTTTCTCTCTTGTTCATTAATAGTAGTTGGTTTTCACTATATTTATGTGGTCACCTCATTATCTTCATGTATTTCCTTGTTATATATTGGTTATATTATTTTCTTCATGTATTTCCTTGTTATATATTGGTTATACTATTTTCTTCATGTCGTTATCAAAATAATCCAGATAAGTGGTATCAGAGCAAGATGATTCTTGTCATTTCTTAGAGAAGGTCCCCGACAAGGTCACGGTATAGAGAGTTAGGTATCGTGCTAGTTTCTCTTTAGGAAAACTAATCTTTCCATCCCAAAAGACCTCCCATGGCGGAAGAAAAAAGAGATGACAAAGAAGGATATCCTTTCAATACGTTGCTCCAGAAATCTCTCATGTGACAGAGGAATTAGTTAATGGAAACATTTTCTCAGATCCTTCAAAGACTACCGATGGCAGCGGCTAAGACATATTCAACAAGGATCCATTTCACAAGTGCAACACTCTTCAAGGTACAAGTCAATTTTGATATCCCTTTATTTTAAGGCGAGATAGATGCAAATGCTCTAGAAAAATGGTTGAATCTGCTAGAAGGTTATTACTCTGTCCAAAAAATTTCCAACAATGCAAATATCACCTTCATGTTCCTTAAATGCCTTCCCCATGTTAGGGTTTGGTGGGAAGGTTACTGGGAGAGGTACACCTTGGATAAATCAACACTATTTTGGAGAGAACCCACTTGGGAGACCTTTGTAGATGCCCTAAAATAGGAGTTCTACTCTGTCGAAAACTATGATGACCAATACATGAGATGGACAACTCTATATCAGAAGAGAGACTAAATGGTGTCAGAGTACACCAACATCTTTCATACCTTGCACTCAAACATGGGTATCAAATACTCCGAGTGACACCTGGGTTTGAAGTACCACAATGGTCTACACAGGTACATCCAAACATAGATGTATTTCTTGGACATCCCCTCACTAGGCGTTTGTTATCGATATGCATTCAAAGTTGAGCAGAAATTCAAGAAGTAGAGTAAGTGGGGGAATCATGGAAAATGAAACTCTAATAATAAAGGATAGAGCAAGGAAGGAAAACCTCAAGAGAGACATTCCTAGATCCAGGAAAGCAAGGGTAATGGGAAGTTTAAGAAAGACACCGAAAAGTGGTGTGAGTTCCACAACAACCCTTGTCACAACATAGATGAATGTCAGTCAATACAGTCATTGGTGGTTGAGCTCAAGGAAAAAGAGTTGAACCTTGACTTAAACCCTGATTCAAAAAATAATAGAAGGAGATAGAGCGTTGATGTAGAACCCACTTCTTCTATCGCAATAGCAACAATCCAACGAGAAGAGGATCTTGAGGAGAGGGAGAAAATCTTCCATTCATAGATGTGGGTGAAGGGAACCCCACTACATTTTATTGTTTATAGTGGAAGCCAAAAGAACATTATATTAGCAGAGGTTGTTAAGTAGTTGGATTTTCCAACACCACCACACCTACAACCACACAACATTGGGTGGCTTTTCCAGGGTCAAGATATTCATGTCAACCAACAGTGTTTCCTTTCCTATGACATGAAGCTCTTCAAGGATGAGGTACTGTGTGATGTTGCCCCACTAGACGTCTGTGATGTTCTATCAGGATAGTCGTATATGTGGAGGCATCATGCTATTTATGATTCTTGACCCTATAGTGTCATTGTTATTTTGGGGTGTCATCTATACATGATACCAGAGGAAGTTCTGACTATTGTCCCACCAAAAAAATGCCACAAAGTAATCTCTCATACTACAAATTGTATCCTCTTCACAATCCCATAAGAAGGTGAACAGAAGGACACTGCAACCACTGCAAACTCATCCCAAGAACTTTCTATCCAACAGAAGTAGATTGACAATATTGCAGAAGAGTACCAAGATGTTCTTGCTACACCTATGAGGGTGCCTCAACACTACCTTAAGTTGTTTGGAAAAAAAAAGAATTGTAGTACAACATATCACTCAGAGTTGGATGGGAAGACACAGATAATTAATTAGATGATTGAGGATATGTTGAGAATGTATGTAATGGACAATCCCTCTAGGTGGGAGGACTATATCCATATAGTTGAGTTTGATTTTAATAATGGGTATCAGGGGTCATTGAAGATGAGCCCATTTGAATCATTGTATGGAAGAAAATGAAACAGACCAGTAAGTTTGGATAACCTAGTGGACATAGCCATGTTTGGGACAAAATTGTTATGGGAAATGGATGAATATATGGTAAATATTAGGAAAATTTTGAAAGTTCCACAAGATCAGTAGAAGAGTTATTCTGATAGAATAAGAACACACAAAAAATTTAAAGTGGGAGAGCATGTGTTTTTAAAATTTAAATCCAAGAGAAGCTCGCTGAAATTGGAAAGTTGACCTAAGTTGGAAAAGAGATATTATGGGCCTTTTTAGATTTTAGAAAATATAGGGCCAATTGAATACATGCTATCATTACCTACATCCATGATAATTCTTAATGTGTTCCATGTGTATTTATTAAAAAAGTATGTTCTTGATACTAATCATGTGATTGATTGGAATGCGATCTAGATGGAACACAAAGGGGATTTCTGAGTGGAGTTGATGCACATGCTCGACCAGAAAGTAAATGTTCTCAAGAAAAAATCCATAATCTTGGTAAAGGTTCAATGGACTTGCTATGGTCCTAAACATGCTACATGGGAGCATAGAGAAAACATGTGAGAAGCGTACCCACAATTTTTGGCAAATTTTGAAGAAAAATGAATGTACATTTGCACATATGTCAATGAAGACTCATTTTTTACAGTTGGAGTTCCCAGAGCCACAAATGTAATATTATCGAACCAGTGTGTGGGTTGAGGGGAAAACTATAAATTTTCTAGTTGGAATTGTTGTGTGAGTCATTAAGTTGTGGAATTATCAAGTATTCTAATGTAACTTTTATATATGTCAATACGTAAATTGTATGGTTATGTGCATTCAGGATAGTGTCAATTTTCACATGCAACTCTTTGTGACTAATTTTCATATTTGAAAATTGCTTCCTAGTGAGCTAACAATACAAAATATTGAAAACATTTTGATGAAATATTTTCGATGGTATAGACAAAATTGTTCGTAATGTCGAAAACTACAAGATAAATATTTCAATTTTTCAATTTTTTTTAAAGTAAAACCCTAGCTATTATCAATGAACAATTTTATACTGAAAATTATTGATTGAAATTATATGTAGTGGAAAAAAAAAGATCATAGATGAATCATCAACACAAATGAGACACACTTATTTGTTTTGCAACCTTTGTCAAATTCAGAAAATTTGAGGGCAAAACTAGCCCACCCGATCAACACACTTTGACCAAATCTAGTGATAACCTTGTCCTCCTCAAAACAAAAAAAATCAACAAAATACAAACTCAGCAAAATACCTAGAACAATTCCAATCTACAGATCTGTTGTGGCTACTGAATTACTAACTTTCTATAGTTTTTGAATCATTGACGACTACCAAAACTGTCGCCTTCTATAGATACCAAAACTTGTTGTTGCAAAACCACCCGCAACTACCAAACCTTCCACTTTCTGTAGCTACTGAAACCTGTGGATATAGAACCACTTGTGGCTACCAAAATATACAGCTACAGAACCACACACGAATACCAAAACTACCACTTTCTATAGTGATTAAAACATGTGGCTACAGAACCACTCACATCTACCAAAACTACCACTTTCTATAGCTACCAAAACCTATGACTACAGAACTTCCTGCAGCTACCAAAACTTCAACTTTTTGTAGCTACTGAAACCTGTGGCTACAAAACTTTTTTGGCTATAGAATAACCTTGATTAAATCATTGTACCTCTTAGCACAAGTGTTTACTCACTTGTGCTATCTCCATCATGGCACACTAATATTTGTTACAATCTCTCTCTCCTTTTTATAGGAGTCTTATGAGTGAGTTTAGGAATCCCTTTTAAAATCCAAAATTTATGAGAATACTTTTCTCTCTTTTGTGGGTGTGAAATATCAATACAAACCCATAAATCCCATCAACATGCCCATGAGTCCCTAGCCTCATTTATAGGTCAATTTCACTAAAATGGAAGGCTAATGTGGTGCCAACAAATATTCTCACATGCCTGACACCTTGGCCTCTTCTTGGAATACATTATGAATCTACAATAAAAAACACTCCCTCTTAGCGATGGAGGTATCCCATCCACCATAATCTATATGTACCTCTGTCTCCCACACTTGAAGTGGCTATGTCTTCTCTACCATATCTAGACTCCAATCCTCCTGAATAGATTCCCTTTGTCACCGAATCAAATCCTACTCTCTATTCCTCTTGACTGGTTGTATACTCGGTCACTTAAGAAAATCCTACTGAAATAAATGGATCCTCCATGGAAATCTCACATGATCTAAAATCCTCTTGCCTCTAAACCTCCTATGTGGTCTCCTCAAACCATGAAAATGTTTTGTCAGTCCAAGAAGATGTCTCTCTCAGACCTAAACCTAAGGGGGAACTCCCTTTGAATGATCAAATCTCCCTTTGAGTCAACTAACTCTCTCTGAGAATGGGCTCACTCTAAGTTTGCATTCTCCCTATGAAACCTAACTCCCTTTGAGTCTATACAATCTCTGGAGCCATCTTCCCCTTCTGAGTTTCTTGACCTCCTCTGAAGTCTAATATCTTAGGAATAGTCTTGAAATTCTACTCCTCCCTACTGGATATTGAGGGTTTATTCCCTCTAAACTATGGCTTCCTTTTAGCTAGATATATTGGTGGGGCCACCATCCTCACCACTAGTGGAGCTACCTGCCTCTTTTGAACCTATGATACTGGTGGGGTGACCTGCCTCACAACTAATGGAGCCATCTAATCCTCCTCATATATCTCTTTTCTCTTGTTGGACACAACACACATAGGATGACTCCTCATCCTAAATATATTTCCCTCCCTAAATCCAAGAATCATTGTTGATATGAAGCTATATCATCTAGGCACAAACAATACTTGTCCATCTAAAAATAATACATGATATTCCTTTCTCTCGATTTTTGAGACTCAGAGGACACTCTTCCTAAGTTCTGACATCCATAACACATTCAATACTCTTATCACCTATATTAAATCCAATCAGAATGATAATATACCAGATATATGTACTTCATGCTTATATCCTGTGCCAAGATCGACACACAAGTCTAAGTTAGACTCTATGGAAGTGTCAAATAACATTTGTGCACCTATCATAAGGAAAACGTTTTACTATCCACCAACCAATTCTCGTTGTTGGAGACTATTCCTTAAAGGGAGAAGACCAACAAGATATCCCTATTAAATCTATCTCTAACCCAATCAACCTCTATTGTTGATGCCTAATGCCTTCTTTCCCTTCCCCTCTGGTGTGTACACTATGAAACATAGTTCCCAAAGTCATGACACTCAAAACATTTGATCTTACTAAGATCCTTTATCCGTCTCATATCTGGAGATTCTTCTCTCTTAGGAGAATACCTTCTCCTTGGAGAACCTCTTCTACCTAGAGAACCTCTTCTCCCCTTCATAGTGAGGGCTAAAAGAACTTGCTTCTCATCATTGCTACTCTTTAAAATGAAATCCATATCATCCCTAGACACTAATCAGGTCTCCTCCTGAATACAATAAATCCATAGTCTATCAAAGTTTGGTAACTTTTCTCATGCACATATCCTCTGCAAAAATGGTTCCCAAAACCTAAAAAGACTTCTCAATGCTACATTCACCTAATCAACATCCTTTTCCTTATCATCGATGGACACATGATAATATTAGATCTATGTAATATTCATAATATAGTTTATAACTATGTCCTCACTAGACATCCTAACAAGTTGAAGTTGATGCTTCAACTGCAACTTCCTACCTAAATTCCCATTCTGGTATAGACCTACCATAACATCATACATCTTCTTGGAAGTTGTATGTTATAATATATTTGTATAAAATCGATGCATCTTGATTTGATGGCCTTCCATTTTCCTTTGCAGAATTCATTTCTGCTTTTTTTGTTCACTCTAGAGCTAAAAATACACATTTTTGTACATGTATGCAAGCTAGCAGTTATACATATCGCGTATATGTGGGCTGCTCCACTACAACCCATGTACATCTAGTTTGGTGCTAAAAAGTTAAAAAATGTGTTGGGTTTCCATACCATGTCACATGATCCATTATCCTTCGCTTCCATGTACTAAAGCCGCTCAAAATCAACCCTTCAATTCCACTTGGAGTCTATAAATTGAGCCATATACAAGCCTTGAAAGGAAATCTTCACATTGTGAACAAAGACACTTTGGAGAAATTTCACCTCAATTGAGTCTACATCGATTTTTTGTTGAAAGTATAAACTTCTTGTGTTCATCCCCCAAGCTCTTCCTATGTTTTGATGGAGAACTTCATTGACTCCTAATTTTGAGATTTCCTTTGTGGAGGATTAAAGTAGTGGAGGCCTAGTTGGAGGGACTTAGTTTCTTGGTTCTGATATGTGTCGTTAAAAATAATTGTCACCTATGTACTTTTGTTGTTTACATTAATATAAATACTCTTTTCTCGTCCAATTGATATCTTGCAAATATTTGTATTTCTTTTCATGGGCATATTTGTTATGTAGGTTAATGGATTATGCTAATTTATATGCTAAAATTATATATCATTACCATATTTTTTTGTATCTTGGTTTTTGAGGACAAGTTGCATGTATAAATATTTGGGTCGCGTGATCAATAGTGGTCTTCCTCGGACATCTAGATGAGGTAGGCTCTTATCCTTGTCCTGTTAACATTTTCATTTATTTAGCATACTTGAGATTAGATTTGATTTATGGGTGTCGTTCTCTCTGTTACGGTCTTCCCGTAGCCATAGAAATATTTTCCTCAGAACATAATTGGTGACTCCACTGGGGAAATCTCCTTCTTGGGGTATTGGGTGTTTTTATTCTTTATTTTCTCTATGTTTTCCTGAGTTTCTTTGTCGTTTGTTGCTTTACAACATATATTTTTTCTTGTATAAGAGTTTCTTGGCCTAATCCTTGTGTTGGAAGTCTCTTCTTTGACATACACAGTTTTTCCCTCAACAAACACATACATATGTGGGTTGACTTCCTTTAGGTCATGCACATACCTGAGAGTTTCTCATAAAAATCACACACACTATTTTTCGAGTCATTTTGGTAAGTTTAGTGATTGCTAGGTGATTTTTTCTGGTTGCTGAGAATTCTTGGGTCCTTATTCTAAATTTTAAGTGCCTACACAGTGATAGGAAGCTACTTTATTGGTGAATTCTTTGGGAAAAATCTTTTCTTTTCATTTTTCTCATTTGTTGTCCTTTCATACTGGTCTGGGTAGTTGCTTCTTGGCAGCCTTCTTACAAAAAAAAAATCTTTCTTTGATTTTAATTTTGGCTACTTTTCATTAGTTTCGTCATATTAGGAAATATTTCACTTCATTGAAATTTTGGAGATTGCATCTTAGGAACAACATTTAGAAGAAAACCATCTCATTGAAAAATCAAGACTAGTACTTAGCAATGTTTTTATGTTTGCTTCTTTTTATATATGTTGAGTCATAATTCCATCAGTTTCATGATGCTACCTCTTGATTAAGAAGTGTTGGAACCTTCATTTTTTACTTGAAGCTGTGCAACAAGGACTACATTCCCAGTTTCAGTTCAACACGAGTTAAGAAGACTACAAAAGACGCTGGATATTGGAGTAAGAAAAAGAAACAGAAATCGGTTGCAGAAAGGGACAACACAACACCAACGAGCCAAAAGAAGTTATAACAGAACATGAAAGCATGCGAGCCCAAAGCCCAAAGAACCCACTTAATTATTGTTGGCATAGGGGCATACCCAGGGTTCAATGCCTCAACAACGCACCAACAAAACCCTAAATACTGGCCCTTTCGGCAACACCTGCGAAGCAGATGAGGTCTCACCTGAGGTTGCAAGACTAAGGTGTCTGCAACCTAGATGGGACACATATCTATGATAACAATACTTAATAGAGAACTTATCAATTAACATTCATTAGTCTTTAACCCTTATTCACATCTTAGGTCAAACCCTGATTACATAACAACACAATATTAATCAATATCTAAGTACATATAACCATTCAGTACATAACATCTTAGAAGATCTAACATTAATTCATACCTAAATCACTAAGCATTAGTAGATATATCTACTACACATCAATATTAGTGCACTAAGAAGATAAATACATAAACAACATTTCACAAAGAACATAAACACAGGATATACATGGTTCACCCCAGTGTGGGGCTACATCCACGAACTCGTCTTCTCTTATTTATTAGTCTCTTCAATCTCCTTACAACACCAAGCCACAAAGCCAACTCTGCATAGGACATGAGATCTGCGCGCACCTCACCAAATCCTCCTTCTCTGAGTTAGATCAAAGAACAAAGCCTTACACAGTCTATCTGCAGCAAGCACTTGCAAAATGCTTGCACTTATCTCTGGAAGCCTTAATGCATCTTCTTGCACATAACTAATATTAGCACTAAGACATCGATTCTCTAGGTGTACTTCTTAAATCTAATAGCTACTTATCTATACATTAAAAAAAGGGCCTAAACATGGGTAAACCCATGGGATAACATCCCATACCTGTTACATAAACCCTAAAACCCAAAAAGACTGCAAAAAGGGTGGGATCCTGTGATCTCCTCTTCACCTGGGTGCTCCATCTTTGACCAACCTGTCGAAGTCCCAAAAATGGTCAAACATGACCAATGTTTCCACAAAACTTGGTTGAGGGCCAACATGCCCCCAACACTCACTTGTGACTCATCCCGAGTCACTCTGATTTTGGCAACACTGCTTTGAATGCCTCGAGCTTAGCTCGAGTTGCCTCAACTTGTTTCTTCTCTAGAGCCTCCTGGTCGAAGAACTCCTAAATGACTTGCTCGGTGACATGCATTTCCAGGCATTGTTCCACTACTGTGACCACCTGTTCCAGTTGTGATCCTTGTCCCTCAATTTATTCAAAGAGGGTACAGGTTTCATCCTGCACCAGCTAGAGTCGTTGTGCCACCTCCATCACTCTACTCTGGATAGCAGTGACCTGCTGCTGAACTGCGTGCTGCTCCTACAATCTCTTCATATTCTTAACGGCCATAAGCTACTTCAGCTACGCTTGCACTGTTGATGCCTACTACTTCGTGTACTGCTTTGCCTACAGGATATGCTCCTCTAATATCCCCAGTTTTGGGTCCTCTGCAAGGTGCTCGTAGGTGTACGCACTTTGTTTACTTCATTGAATGCATTATAAATCCAACACCTTGATTCTTTCTACTGTGCTCCTGGTTGTTTCTTCCCTCTGACCTCTTGATTCTTGCGGGGTGCTAGGCACTTCTTGCAGTTTTAGCTGTGCTACTCTGGCTTGAAGCTGCTGAATGGCCTCAGCGAGCTTACCCACTTGTCTCTTAGTTGTCTCTTGTTCCATCTGAGCCAATCCTGGCACATAGCGAAGTGCTCTAGTTAATTATTCTTTAACCCTAATATGCTCTGTGAGCTTTTGGTATTTTTATTTCTAGATATTCTCTCTGTCTTCTTCAAAATTTTCTCTAAGGTCATCTTTATCTTGCTGTGCAACCCAACGTTGCTCTAGGGATTCCTCCTTTGATTGCTTCAAGGCCTTTGTGGCCTTCTCTTTTTATTCTTGTACTTGATGAAGGTGATCCTCTGTAGCATATGTTATCGTTCGTAGTTGGGTGGGATCATCCCCCAACTCTACAACTTCTGATGATGACAACGCAGTAGACACTACGAGGCTCTAATAGAGAGCTTGTTGTACCCCCTTCAGCTCCGCCTCAATTATTTCATACATTGTCTCGTGGTTTTCTTCATTTTGCTGCAAGATATCCTCTGAAGAATCTTATACAACTGCGATGATGGGGTCAATATCATCCATTGTGAGCACATTCTGTGACTGAGGCTTATTGGGTTGGGATTTATTTCGTGTTGAGGGTTTCTTCAAAGAAACCTTCCTTTTCTTTGATGTCTCAACCTCTGTAAGGGGATATTTCAGTGGTTTCACTTTGCCCTCTTCTTGCGTGTCTTCTTCCCCTCACTCTTCTTGGTTTACTTCGTCACCTCCTCCTCCTCTAGATTAGTCAGGTGCAATTTCCTCTGATGTGTTGTTTATCTCTTGAACTTCTTCCTTCTTTTTCTTTTTCTTAGCATTTCTCGGTCCATCCCACTCAACCATGGTGACCAGAGGACTTACTATGAGGTTGGGGTTGAATATTTTTGCATCTCCAATTGGTATAAGGAATTATGTAGGCCATTCCTTGGTTATCTCCTCCATATATTCCTCAGTCAATTTGTAGTAAGACTACAACTCCTCCTTGCTTTCGCCCCCACACATAGTTATATATAAAGTGTCGGTCTGTGTGGAACTTTGTGAGTGGCTTGAACCTATGTAGTGTATTTGGCGTCATACAGAGGAATGACTCAATGGACCATGTGAGTTGTAAGTAGTAAGTGTGGAAGACAACGTTCGACTACCACTGCTTCACCATATCGCTTGTATACCACAAGGTGGTGAGCCTCGTGGCCAATGTTTCTTGTGGCTCAACTTCTGGGAATGTC
The DNA here is from genome assembly GCA_032191745.1 of Picea mariana. Taxonomy (NCBI): domain Eukaryota; kingdom Viridiplantae; phylum Streptophyta; class Pinopsida; order Pinales; family Pinaceae; genus Picea; species Picea mariana. Next base: position 30,233 of record JASDQU010105312.1, read on the forward strand.
ACTCCCTCCGATATCTCCCAAGTGACAAATGCTATAAGAATGAGTAATCAGCTGAAGTGGAATTCATAACCTTGGTCCTATGCTTTGCGATAGTCCTTCAACTCATTGACAAGGTAGCTCACCCAGTTCATTTGCATCCCTTCAACGCACTTCCCTGCGAGGTCGACTACGAACCCCGTGACCTGCGTTGGTTTGTTTTTCTTGTCACGCTTGCCAACAATCAATTGACAAGCTAGGTGCACTGTGCCATCTTGTATGGAGGCTCCCTTGTATCCTCGCTTCCCCTTCTCCACATCGTCATAGGTTTCCTTTATTTTTTGCACCAGGGAGCGATATGCATCCTTCCCTCGATAGAACTGGTGAGGGTTTGATCCCTGCATGCTCAATCTAGTGATCATGTGGATCAACATCATATCCACAGTCACTCGCCTATCTAACTAGAGATAACCTCCATGGTAGCACAACATGAGGATTTTAACACACACATTAACCTCCTAATGTCTACCAAAATGGGGTATCTTCATTATGTTGAGGATGGTGGACCTCGTGATCTCCTTGATCCATGGCTGGGGGACTATCTTTGGTTTCTTTCTAGTCATCTTTTTCAAGTACCTATGCGGTACGAGAAGTGCATAATTCTTCCTGTCGCCTAGGTTAAGGTCATTGATCTTAAGATCAGGGATCAGTCCTAGATGTGGTCCAACTGTGCATATCCCCTTCGGGAGGTATGCAATTATGAGCGTGTACTCCAAGTCATGTGGGACACTGTCACAACTAACCACGCCAGCCAAAGGTGGGATGTAGTTGGGGAATACCAATGGGATCATATTTGTGTTCTTCAGATCGTCGTTGTGCTTTCTTCTCTTCTTCGTCGCAGTTTGGGATGGCCCATATTGACAAATAGTCGAGGGGGATGCTTGCAATCCTAACGTCGATGAGGCTTATACTCTTGTGGACATAAATTTCTCATCCATAAGGTCTATCAAGATCTCTTCTATGGATTTCTCTACTGCGGTAAGGTCGCCCCACATACATGCTCATGGTCAAAGAGCTCGGGTAGGCAAGCAAACACTCAAGGTAATAAAAATGGGTTGTGAGGTCTCAAAAGCACAACATGATAGCAATCAATTCTCTATTAGCTTAGATAATCACAATTTCCAAAAGTGTCCCCGGTGAGGCATTCGACGGATTAAATAAACAATGGCATAATGGGTTCCTCCAATGGATCAAAAATCCTCAATCAATATGATTCCATCCATTATGGCATGGTCCCAATGGTCCAATGGAGATATTTATGGCAATAAATGTGTTTCTAGCCATTCTAAAGTATCGCCGTAATGGTCGGGACACCTCCAATGATCATATAGCTTTTCCAAGTTGAATTTCTCTTCTGCGTTGTTCTGCTATTCCGACGAGGTTCAAGTTTTGCAAGCCTTCCTTCTGCTAAGTCCTATCTGGAGCTTCCTGCAATTTTTCTAACTTGTTTTTCTTCTTACTGAGCTTTTTGGCCTTCTTTCTTGTGATTTGAGTCTCTAGATTCCTCTTTCCATTTGTATTCTTATCTTCTCTTAGCATAGTAACTTCACATTCTTGATTTTCTCTCAAAATTTTCACATGCAATCTCTCTTCTCTTACTACTTATAAGGTAGGTTATCTTCTCTCCTGCATGGATAGGTTCTTTAAGCCTTCTTGTGCTCTTTCAACTTCGACAACTAGGTCTCTAGCCCTCAGTTGCTTCAACTTGTCATCTTGTTCTTCTATTAGTCGCACTATTTTCTTGGCTATGAAGTCCCTTAATTATTTCTTTTATGTTCTGTGGCATGCTCTTCTTCTTTCCTTTGGATTTGATCTTTCTCAATCCAAGTCTTTCCTAACAAAAGTGCAAAAGGAGCGTAGTTATTGACAAACTTAAGGACCTCAAAGTATTCTTCAGTTGATGATCCATGAGAAATCATAGGTACCTAAGTAATTCTTCCACATAGGGTTATATTGTCTCCTTTAAACAAGCCTATCCCTCCTAATGATGGAATCATAGCAGGCTTTCCCAAAATTTCCCAAGTACTTTCTGGCATAATTTTCACCTGTGTTTCTTCATCCAATACACAGTCTATGTCAGAGTCTCCTATTCTTATTTCTATGCACTGCTTTTCTTTTAATATCTCTAGTAAATTGATGTCTTTGTGATCATTCAGTGTTTCTTTCAGCTGTAATAACATAGTCTTTGATTCTATCTGATTCTCTAGCATATCCTTAGTTTCTTGACCTTCTTCATGGTTTGCTTGTCTCAAGTTCATCTTTTCAATTTTATCAATCATTCTAGGGAAATCCAAAACCTCTTGACCAACAAATTTACAAAAAATAAAAATAGGACCGATACCAGGGCATTCCTTAGCAAGATGTCTCGGTATTCTATAACTATAACATAGTGTCAATCCTCTCTTTCTCTTAAACAATCCCCAACCTTTCCTGTACTGTGCACTGGGATCACAGTGATGGACCTACAATCTGCAAAAAATCTTTCTAGGGTCCTGCATCCACTTGTCAGTCCAAAAATTCTTTCTATGCATAGGAATAACATATCTTTCACTATCTCTACCAGATCTATTCATATCAAATCTTATTTATTCTAGATCTGCCCTAGTTTTCAGACTAGTTCAAAATCTATCAAACATTCCTAGATTCATACTTTCGAAGAAAACATTTCCACTTATCTTACCTTTAACAGAGCATAAATATTTAAGATCTTACCTCTTTCTTCAGATCAAGCTTCCTTCCCTTAGCACAGAGCTTCGCAAGTCAAGTAGAATATGCGCACTACAACAACAGATCTATGCACATAGCTTTCTCTTTTCTTTAGTTCCCAGCAATCACAATTTCAGGTCCTGGCAAAAGAACCATTTGTTGGCACAGGGGTAGACCGAGGGTTCAATGCTTCAAAAATGCACCAACAAAACCCTAACTACCGACCCTTTCAGCAACACCTGTGAAGCAGGTGAATTCTCACCCGAGGTAGAGGCAGGGGGGGTTGCATGACTTAGGTGTCTGCAATCTAGCTGGGACACAGATCTGTGATCACAATACTTAAGAGATCACTTAGAAATTAACATTGATTAGTCTTTAACCCTTATTCACATCACAAATAAAACCCTCATTACATAACAATGTAATATTAAGCAAGATCTAAGTACATCTAACCATTTAGTACATAACATCTGAGCATATCTAACATTCATTCATACCTAAAGCACAAAGCATCAGTAGATCTATCTATTACACATCAATATTAGTTCACTAAGAAGATAAATACATAAACATCATAATGAACATTGCACAAAGCACATCAACATAGGATATATGTGGTTCACCCCAGTGTGGGGCTACATCCACCAACTCTTATTCTCTTTTTTATTAGTCTCTTCAATCTCCTTACAACACCAAGACACAAATCCAACTCGTTACTCCTCTAGGACAGGAGATCTGCGTGCACCACGCAAGTTCCTCCTTCCTCCAGTTAGATCAAAGAAAAAATACTTACACAGTCTATCTGCACTAAGCACTTACAAATCGCTTGCACTTAGCTCTGCAAGACCTAACACATCTTCTTGCACATAGCTAATATTAGCATTAAGTCATCGATTCCCTAGGTATACTTCCTACATATCCTAGATAATTATTTATACAATACAAAAAGGTCCTAAACATGGGTAAACCCATGGGTCAAAATCCCATACCCATTACATAAACCCTAAAACCTAAAAATCCCGCAAAAAGGGTGGGATCCCACAATCTTTGCTTTGTCGGGGCGCTCCATCTTCGATCAGCCTATTGAAGTCCCAAAAATAGTCAACCATGACCAATGTTTCCACAAAACTTGGTTGAGGGCCAACAACTATATATATATATGAGATGTATACGATTGTAAAATGGTGCTTGTTGGGTTGGTTAATTTTGATAGGTTGATTTTTGTTGTTGTTGAGTCGGGTTAGACTTAGTTGAGAAAAGGTTCTGTAAATGTAAATTGTATACAATTTTGGGTAGATAGAACTCTACGACCTGAGTCCAGAGTCGTAATTTTGTAATAGTGTACCAATATGTATCTTTGATATTGTATTCAATAAGTTCTAAATATAATAGATGAAGAAGGACCCGAAATTTTGAAATATAATGTGTCATTCTTTGTTTTTTCTTATGCACTGTATCTTTACAATACTTCTTTATTCTTGATGGGATCCATATGATATCTCCGTGTATGGATGATTTTTTCAACTTAAGTATCTTTAGTTCGAGTATGTGTGAGTTCAAATATGTTCTGTAGTTAGTCTATCTTCCGCAAGATCATGATGAATCTTGAAGGTTTTGGGAATGCACCTAACTATTCTTCTTACCCTTCCCTATCATTTTGTCTGAGTTGTGATTCCGGTGAGACATCTTGTCTTTGGAGGATATGAAAATGTCAGCGCTCTAGACTACATGGTACCTTTTGTTAGTAATCTGAGAAGGAACCCAGTATGATGAATTACGTGCCCAAAAAATGGTTCTGTTGCTGGGGCCTGCGTTAAAACGAAACCTGTAGGGAGAATGCTTCTGCAGATTCTCAGATCTAATATTCATTGTTGGTGGGAGGGAAGTTGTGACATCATCATATGGAAAGAAGCAGATTTGAGAGGAAAATATCTGACAGATGCACTGGAGGTAGCCTTTTATTCAGAAAGATCGAGCGACCAGTACGAGATATTATGGGTTAAGTTCCTGAAAGAACTTTTCCACTCGATAGATAGGATCCAAGAAGCTCCAGAATTCCAATAACGTGTCAAGAAGACCCATGATTAGGATATAGGAAATATCACAAGACTTCATTTTTTGGATAGTCGAGTAACATGAGCAATCGATTTCTGGGTCAAGACAATACTAGAAGGACACATTATTGAGTTTGCAGCTGAGAATTACCAATCTTTTTCATGGGTAGAAGCATATTTCAAGAAAGACGCAAGGGGGAGACCATTGAGAAAAATCCCCCTGTGGATCAAGGTTTTCTTGATATAAGAGGGGATGCTGACTATGTCCTCAACTGACATGGAAACATAAACACCCTCTCTTGTGGTGGGGTGAGTTTGGGGTGAAGTCATGGCCTGAGAGAGGGGAGGGGGTTCTTTGAAAAATGAGGGAGTAGAAAGAAATTAACTCAAGAGATGAGTGAACCTTGAAAAGATCCTCCATAGTTGAGAAGTGGTGGCACCGTAAGATAAAGAAAGATGTAAAATAGTCTGAGAAGTTGCAGAAAGAAGTTGGACCAGGAGAAGTAGAGGAAGGAAAGATGGAAGAGTTGAAAAAGATGAGAAGACATGAAAGACTATCCAGTCAAAGATTAAGTGAGAGAGAAGCATAGAGAAAAAGAATTCCCCAGGAGGGTGGACAAGATGGGGAAGGTGTATAAGGAAGGGAGAAGGAGGTCAGCTTGGATCTTGAAGAAGAAACAGAATATTCAACCCCGATGCCAGGAAATATCAGGAATCCGGTTGAGGATGTCGCTCCATAGGATAAGAATGAGACCCCCTATATCAAGGAAACCTGCATCGAAGCCAGTGGATCCAACACCGAATCACCCATACCCCAAGTGTCTTCTATACAAGTGGTAAATTCTATACTACCTTCTCATGCTGATTTTGTTCCAATACAACCAGTTAGTCAGTCATAACCAAGAAGCACGAGTACTGGGAGGATATTGGGATCCCCCGGTAGGTCGCAACCAGGACCGTTAGACTTTATTTAGATAGGAGAAGAAAGATCAGCAATGGTTGGTAATGTGGGAGGTTCAATTAATCGATACCCATAATTATGGGGTAAGGGAGATGGAGATGTTGAGCATCATTGGTTCTTATGTGAAGCAATATGGAGGTCCAGAGGGACTCTAGATGCGAATAAATCAGTGGAGTTCTAGACTACCTTGAGAGGTCGTGCTCTCAAATGGTACATCAAGGTTATTAAGCTAGGAGTGTTAGGGATGCAAGTTCAAGAGTTCATACGTTTCCAGGTACGAACAAAGTTCATAGTGGAGTTTAAGCTACCTCAGTCAGAAAAACAAGATTTGTCTAAGTTGTGCGAGATTCAGCAAAGGGAAGGCGAATAAACCTAGGAATATAGCCAGAAGTTTAAATATTCCATAGGAAGGTTATCATATCCAATTCATGAGGAATATCAAAGAGAGTGGTATATTCAAGGATTGCTACCCCTGACACAGATTTTGTTAACACAACAACGAATATCCTCTTTGACAGATGCCTTGGAATAATCAATGAATATTGAATACATGGGAGGATATCCGGGGAGCCTGAGAGTGACCAGACCCACAACAGATGAAAATTTGGAGGAAAATATCAGTGCTTATAGAGAAGATGAAAGAATTGATGATAACTAGACCAGGATGACCACAGGTCTGGTGTATTGGATGTTACACAAAAGGACATCTGGTGAAAAAATTTCCACAAGTGAGGGGAATGGGACGTCCTAAGAATTCGATTGGAACTTCATCAGGACCCATGGGAGGAATTGCGGAAGTACATGCGAATTTACCATTCCATAACCCCACCCTGTATCATGATTTTCCTAGTAATCAAGCAATGCCAACAGTTGAGTATTGTGATATTTTACGAATCCATGGGCATGGGCCAAGAAAATACCAAATATTGTGCACTATGAGTTTTGCGCATCTACCACACATACTACCAATCAGTGTAGAGCATTGGATGCACTTGCGAACAGGATGGATCAAACGACATTTAGGGTGAATGAAACCCCTCAGGGACTGGGAAGAGGTCGAGGAGGTGGATTTGGAGGAGACTTCAAAGGAGGAAGATCCAAGGGAACAGGATCAAGTAGATGCTATAACTGTGAAGAAAAAGGCCACATGGTTAGAGATTATCCTCATCCAAGGTGGCCATGTTGTTCTCACTCTAGAACTAGTGAGAACATAACTAAAGACTGTCTAGAACTAATTGCAAAATGGGAGGATCAGGTACGTCAACGAGGGACTAACCTCATCAGTTCAGAGATAAAGAGATTTATTAAAGGGAAACTTCCCAACCTTAATATTGTTACTTGAGGAGGGGAAAAGACTGGTGTAGATGCTGAAAATTTTCCTTAGATCTAGAAAGAAGCACCTAAGGAGGACAGGTACGATCCTCTAAAACATAATATATTCTTTAAAAAATACATAGAAGTATTTTAGAATATTCCTATCCCTGAGACGCAAGAGAAACCCCATCAGCCTATCATTTACCCTAGGATCGTGCAAGGTCCCGCTTCACCCCCTGCACCTAGAAACCTTGTAGTCCCGATGAGACAACCAGATCAACCATAAAATGTATTCGAACTTTGGTTTCAGTTATTTTATGATGTTCTTTGGAATGACCAGTTGACAGAGAAGTTGCGCAATGCATTGTACCTAGTTATAGGGAATGAAGAATATCCAAAAACATGAATAATGACTAATCTTCCTGATCCATATGGGTATCGGTGGCCACCCACCTTTCCATCTGGCTCAAAACAGTTTTTTGGCATTTTTGGTAATTTACTATTTTTAGCAGTTTTTTCGGGTCCTGAACTTTCGAGGCCATTTTGAGGCCCTAAACAATTTTTTTTTGGGTATTTTGCTCTTGCAAAATGGCATCTACGATGTTATTTTGTCTCGAGTGTTGTAGGCATCGGATAGATCTTTCCAAAGGGCTATCATGCACCCTAAACGGAGATCATATGCAATAGTTATGACTCTGGGAAGTTGATGGACTAACTTACCCAAATAGGGCCCACTTGACTTTTGGCGTTTCATCTTCTAGGGTTAGGTTTTTGGTTTCTACCTTCCTGCTTTTGATAAATAAGGCCCTTCAACCTCTTTTTGTGATGATCTTGGTCGCAGATGAGCATAGCCACCACATCTCTTATCAGGGATATGCTACCACCATTCTATCTATGTATTGTTCAACAGTTTTACAGTTTCTCTATTTCATTAATTAATAGAAGTGTGTGTTTACTGTATCACTATGTCCTCTGCAATACTATTGTACACACTCTATTATTTTCTTCTTACATTCCGTTCCTGCATAAATCCGGATCACTTCCTGAGAAGAATACTCAGAGAGTGAAGAGAAGGAAAGTACAAACTAGAAATGAGTTTATATTAGTAGCCTAACTAGATGAGTTTGAGATTAAGGATGTTATGTTATATCTATGATTTGATGTTTATATAGTGCCTAAAAATACTTGGGAAGCCTTAGGAAAACCTTAGTTGACATATTCCCTAATCCAGTTAATAATGGACAATCAATATTGTATTTTCCCAATAGGGAGACTAGAGAATGTTGAAATAGATGTTGCGGGATCGAAGACTGTAGCTAATTTTGAGATGATTGAAATCATTGGGGGATAAGGACCCTTATCCCACACTACTTGGTATTGATTGGTCTTATGAAAACTATCCAGTGATTGACCTAGAGAAACACATTATGAAATTCAAGGAAGACGGAATAAAATTAGTTCAACCCTTGGATCCGTATGTAGGCCCTCGATACACAGAACCCACAGACAACATTATGGAGGGAGAAGACTTGGATCAGTTGTACACTATAACAACATGAGTGAGAGAAGAATACATAAATCCTATGAATGATGGATCATTAAGTTGGAGGAGAATATAATTAGGGGACGAAGATTTAGAACTGGCATTTGATAGTTGGTAGTAAGGCTCATACGAAATATTTTCAGGAAGATGTGCAAATGTCAAGGAAATTAGATGGGTTGGAACTGAGGTGAGAGAACACCCAATATATGTTGGTATCTCAGGACTTGAAATTTTTCTTGTCAGCATGGAAAAAAAAGTAGTGGAGGATCAAAGGATCTTAGTATTCGATTTATCCCTCTAGGACACCCGTGCCAAATGGTGGGAAAATCACAAATCCTTAGTTGAAAATTGGGATGATGTGAAACAATCTATAAAATATATATTTCAAGATAAAGAGTAACTGGAACCAGACATGCAGAAAGATTTCCAGGTTGCACAGCCGTTCAATGGACAATCTGATCCTAAATCACATATTGAACAATGTGTGACATAGTGGTAGTTTGTGGAAATATTGTCTTGCTTATGGTTTCAACTATTTTCCCATTCACTGGGTCCAATTCTGAAAGCTTGGTTCATGCATGAAGTAAAGAAAAGACAGAACAGTGATTGAGAAACATTGGCAGATCACTTTTGCAAGGAATTCTCATTTACAAGTAAGTACCCTGAGCTTTTAAGTAGTCCTGCAAAGAATTTAAAAATTCCTTTTTACAGATATTGCTAAATGGAAATTGGACCTAGTGGTTTGCACAAGGAATAGCTAAAAAATTCACCTAAACTTGGAAGAGAGACCTATCGAATGTTATAATATTGAGAAGGATTTGGAAATCTCAGATGATTTAGAATAATTGAAAAACTTAGCCATTAAGGAGACAGAAGGAAGCATATAAATCCAGAACACCATACCCATCTAGACTGATGGTTCTTATAATCACCCATTGATGTTGTGAAAATTCAATATAGGGACCAAAAAGAAACCTAAGATAGCTATGGTGGGAGACTACTGAGATGATCATACTAGCCAGGAAATACATAGCCTATTGTAAGAATATGAGGACTTGTTCTCAAATACATTTTCAGAGCTAAAAGGGATTAAAGGAGATATGGGAGATATGAAAATTGAACTAAAACTAGGATCAAAGACTATAAGGCATAGGTGATACCTCCTTAACTCTAGAGTGAAAGAGAAGGTTAAGAGGGAATTAGACAAGATGCTAGAAGCTTGAATTATTTTTGCAGTGGAAGAAGCGGAATGGGTTAGCCCAATAGTCATCTAGAGCAAGAAAGGCACATAGGACATTCTAGTCTATGTAGACTATATAATATTTAACTCTACCTGTGTACATGACTTGTTCCCAACACCTTTTACTGATGAGGTGCTAGAACAAGTTGCAGGGAAAGAGTCTTACTCATTCAAAGATGGATTTTCAGGGCATCACCAAGTAAGGATTGTTGAAGAATACAAAAGGAAGACCACATTCATAACATAATGGGGGTCATTTGCATATAATGTCATGCCATTTGGCTTAAAGAATGCCCCTACAATTTTTTCTCGGATTGTAATAGCATCTTTCCGAGAATTTATCCACAAGTTTATAGAAGTTTATATGGATAATTGGATCGTATACAGTCTACTCAAGGAACATGTAGCATTACATCTGATGTTTGACAAATGTATAGAATTGCAGATATCATTGAACCTCAAAAATTTTATCTTCTGTGTACCACGTGGAAATTTGTTAGGCCACATAGTATGCCGAGAAGGAGTACTGGCAGACCTATCCAAAGTTTTAGTTATTGTCAACATGCCACCACCTATGAGTGCTAAGAAGTTGCACTCCACGTTGGGGCACACAGGTTACTATCGCAGGTTTATTAGAAGATATGCAAATATCACTGCACCTTTGGAAAATATACTAAAGAAGGTCGAAGTGTTCCAATGGACCCCATAATGTGATAAAGAATTTGAGATCTTAAAGGAAAAGCTCAGTAGAACACCTATTGTGATATTTCCAAACTGGGAAAATGCATTTCATGTGCACGTAGATGCTTCAGGTATTTCTTTGGAAGCCATATTAGTGAAACCAGGGGATGGAGCCATGGATTGTCCTATCTATTTTTCCTAGAAGGAAGTTCTCACAGGATGAGCGCAACTATACAACAACAAAAAGGGAGGGTTTAGCCATGATATACACTTTCTAGAAGTTTAAACATTATCTGTTAGGCTCTCATTTTATGTTCTTTACTGATCATTTTGCATTAAAATATCTAGTTAACAAACCTGTTTTGGAAGGAACAATATGTCGGTGGTTGCTATTGTTTTAGGAATTTTATTTTTAATTGATCATTAAGCTTGGAAGATGCAATGTCAAGCCTGATCACTTATCTAGATTAGAGTCATCAGAAAGTGGCAGAGAAGTTGATGATCAACTCCCAGATGAAAACCTGTTTTGGGTTGAGACCATACCAGAATACCTGGAAGACATATTGGTCCTTTTAAGTACAGGGGCCTACATAGAAACATACTCCGCAACTCAAAAATGACATATGATGGTTAGGACAGTAGACTATCAATTGATTGCAGGGAAATTGTATAAGTTGGGACTAGATAGTATCCTCAGGAGAAGTGTCGTAGATCATGAAAGACAATACATACTATGGGAGTGCCACAGTGGGGTTGCGAGAGGTCATGTTGGAGGAAACACCACTGCGTAGAAAGTCCTCCAATATGGACTATGGTGGGCCACGCCCTTCAAGGGTGCAAAGGGATATGCTAGATCATGAGATGTTTGTCAAAGAGTGGGTAAGCCGTCATGATGAGATGAATTTTCTCTTCATCCAATTCGAGAAGTGGGTGGTTGATTTCATTGGGCCGATAAACCCCACAACTAAGAATTCAAAGGCTAGGTATATTATTACCGCAACTAATTACCTTACACGTTGGGCTGAGGCAACAACTTTCCAAGATTGTTCGACTAACACTTCTGCTAGGTTCATTTTTGAAAATATTATCACTCAGTTTGGATGCTCTAGGAGTCTAACTAGTGATCATGGAGATCATTTCATCAATAGTACAATAGAAAATATTACAACAGAGTTCTTGATCCAACATCATAAAAGTAGTCCCTACCACCCCCAATCCAATGGAACAATGGAAGCGTTTAACAAGATTTTGGAGAGATTATTAATGAAGGTCTGTTGTGCAAACATGGAATATTTGGATGACAGAGTTCAAACAATGTTATGGGCTTACAGGACAACCACAAAGAAACTCCACAAGTACACCATTTCAGCTAGTTTATGGGATAGAGGTTGTGGTACCTGCATAATTCATTAATCCAAGTTTGTACAATGCATAAATTACAAACATGTTAGAGGATGAATTAGTTGCGCAGAGGCTCGTGGACTTACAAGAACTTGAAGAAACCATATTTTTAGTAGGCTTTCATCAGTCAGTTGAGAAATAAAGGAAGAAATATTGGCATGACAAACACATTAAGACCAAGGTATTTACACAAGGAGATAAGGTCCTACTTTATGACAGTTAGTACCAGAAACATCCAAGCAAGTTGTGCATTCATTGGTTGGGACCATTTATAGTTGTGGATATCCGACCTTCGAGAGCAGTCTGAATCGTGCAACTAGATGGTATGGTGCGACCATGATGGGTGAACGACACTCTCCTAAAAACCTATATCTCTAAGAAATGAGCTAAAGGACTATTTCTCTAGTCTGAAGGAGCATGTAGAGTAGTTATATTTGAGTTGTTTTCTATCAATTTCTGAGAATTCAGTTAATAATGTCGAAGAGTGCATTGTTGCGCCAAGACATGTAGTTCATTTTTTTTTTGTTTAAGTATTGTTTGATGCAGAACTGCTTTCTCAGCAACGTCGGATCATAAGAGCCATGAATCTATTAATGAAAATCACTAAATATGGTGGGGATCCCTTTGTGGTCAGAGGGAGAGCGAATCCAAACGTAATCTAGTCCATGTGTCGCACGAACCTAGTCCATTCACAACCTTGATAACTGCAACAGTACCCCATCTAAATTCGATTAAACCATAAAGTCGTGATACACGAAGATTCCATCGATATTCCCTCCAGGATTCTTACCTGTTAAATGGTAAGGTATGGAATTGGCCACATCTATGACCCACTTGCTTAGTAAATTCTGAGATCACTCGAGAGATTTGTCTCATTAACCAGTCCTATCAGACAACTTAGATCCAAGTTGCATATATAGGGTAATGATGAATAGTAGTTATGCTAACTAAGCTCGGGTATAAGGTTCTGTGATTTCGGTGTAGGACACATTGTTTCCCAGAGAGAACTTAGTTATTTGCAAATTCTAAAGCATGAGCAAGCCTGTGTAATCCCTCAATCTGTAGCCGTGCTCCCCAATCCCCGTGTCGCCTGTCAAATTTGTCGATAGTTCAGACTCACAATGCCGAGAGCTACAATAAGTCGAAGTGTCATTTAAAAGGATGTAGTACTATATGAGCCTTGCAACCCCTAGGTCGAGTCCATGGGCAACATCAAAGGAAAGATCGAGCAAGTCAAGCTCCTTGACCTTGACTTGACAGACCAGGTCTTGTTCCCTCAACTGAACATTTACGTCTTCTGGAGTGTCACTCCAGATGAGTTGGGAGGAATGAAATTTGTGAAAAAGACCGAGTTTATTAATTTTTTCAACTCTACCATCATGAACCTCAGGGACTTACCCGTTTTCAGCGCCACTAGGGAATTTGCGAGGTGTACCAAGTTTTTGATCAGCGGGGTACATGACAGAAGCTTGTTGTTGGATAGGATATATCCAATCCATGAAAAAGACATCCACCAAATTACAAGACTATCCATAGAAGGGGATGATGTGTCTAAAGGTTTCCAAGGTCCCAAAAAGCACAAAAGGAAGAAGGGGGAGCCTAGTCTATATGATAGGTTCCATACACAATGGGGGGGTGCACAGCCAAGGTTGACCCCATACTACTAGAGACAGTCAGGACCGGTTGCTACATCATTGCTAGCAAGGTCAGGTCCTACTATAAGGGAGAATGCACACTGGATGCTTTATCAGTGGTAGATTTTTGCACCAATGGTGTTGTCTTCAATTGGTGCAGCTACCTATTGGAGGAACTCTTCATGGCATGCAAAGAAGCCTAGGAGAAAGGTGGTACTTTCACCTATGTATATTTGTAAGTTGCATTTACAATATTGAAGTGTACACCAGCCACTGAAAGACCATTGTTGCTAGCGGACAAGGGGTTCTTGGAAAAAATGTTCAATCCTTGGCATTCAAGGTCATACTTATAGAACATAGCCTTCAACAACACAACATTCTCCAAGTGGTACAACAGGTTGATCGACGCAACATAGAGGTTGTGAATTCCACAGGAGCTACTCAATTGTAACACGTGAAACATTTAATTTAGCATGAACCGCCACCACACATTTGTGTGGCCAACATATGCCAACAAGGAGGACTCCCATTCGTGCATGCTTCCATTCTATTTGGATGAGGAGGCCTTCAATACAGAGGTTATGTCATGGCCTGGAGTCAAACACAACCGATGAAAGTTGGGGATGCATTACATTCTACCTTCGGAGCTACTGAAGAAGAGAGGTCAGGAAGCAGGGGTAGGACTAAGATCAGTCCTAGAGGCATAGAAGAAAGAAGCCCCAGCACAGATGGACTTCGATGAAGAGGAAGGGACACATCCATTAGAGAACAAAAACAGGACACTACCAATGTTCCCACAACTTCCGTAGAAAGCCATGTTGACAGGTAAGGATGTCAACAAGATCCTCAGTGTTTCATTCATTACAGATCTAGTGGAAAATAAAACTAGGATGGGGATCTCACTGAGCAAGTTTTTGAACCCCCAACCCATTTCATCCACCATACCCCACACTCGCTCAGCGGCTCAAGAAAACCATATCATAGACATTCAGGACTACCTTGAGCCTAATACCACTCCATACACCACCATCATCACTGAGAAACCCCCATCACCACCACCATAAAACTCCATTCCATCCCAAAACATCGACTTAGAACCCATGCAGTTGGATTACCAAGAGATACTAGAGGAGAGGCCAGAAATCCCTGGTCCAAACCTAGAAGTACCTAAATAGAGGCTACAACTGACTGGCCCAAATCCTAAAGCCCAAGACCAACATATCATAACCTTTGTGTCGATCAATAAAAATCTATCTTCAATGAAGATGAAAACAATAGAGAAGCCGCAAGTCCGAGGTCGCCAACACACTTCCTCACTGACTAATATAGAGGGTGTTATGAGAAGAA
>JASDQU010105312.1:45567-83339 GCA_032191745.1 Picea mariana
CAGTCCAACTTATATCATACTCTGTTTCACCTTCAAAATATGTTACTCATTTCATGTCATTGATGGGAGATACACCAAGGCCCTCTTGTGACGAGTTTTGTTATTTCGAATCCATCTCATTATCCGGAAACAAGACTTAGAAATTCTTTGGTACCTTCAAAATTGCATGCCTCAATTGTAGGTTTCCTCGTTTTCGACAATGGGTTTACATCATTGGCCCCTGATCGAAATATTCCGTCGGATGTTCCACCTCAACTCATTTATTCACATTAGGTGGATTGTATTAGTGTACCTTGGGAGTCATTGACATTAATGGTGATTTCCCTCACACTTGTTAACAGTTTCATCAATGACCAGTAATCAAGTGGTTTCTACCATGTTCGACTTCAACACATGTAATCANAGTTAGATTTGTACTTTCGGGTGATGGGATTGAAGACCCTGGATCTCATCTCTTTTGTCCAGGTTGTGATGGAATATGTATAATTTGTGACACATAGATCCACTTTATATGTCTCGTGGCTATGTCGTCTCAATTTGAATTTTCTTGCATAGATCCACAGTGTATTCCTGGTGGCTATGTGATATTTCGACGGCATGGATCCACAGTGTATGATTGGTGGCCATGACCTATGCTTATAATGTCATCCGTCCATGAACTGAGTATGGGAATGCCTACCTAAGAACTATTATGATATTCTGCAGATGCTTGGTTGTTTGCGGGTTTCTCATTAGGTGTGCTCCTAGTTTTCGACACACACGCGCAGTTTACAAAGTATTTCGACTGTCACTGATTCCTGTCTCATACTTTGGGGGGCATTCTATTACCCATGATTTTGGTCATATTGATGGTGTATTGATGAATGTGTACTTAGGCTCCCAACAAGAACTTTCTCTTGAGAAAAGTGACATTCATCTCATTCCAGAAAACATATTTTTGAAGAGAGTTCGCAGGTTGCTTATAACCTAGGTTGCGAGAATGACACATTCTCGCAGGCTCCCTTCAGCTAGGGTGATAAATTCTTTCACTGTTCTATATATCTCGGGTGTGAACTTATTCTCAAGCTTGGAAAAAGATGAAGTCTCAATGGTTCTAGAAGGGAATATTCTAGAGAATGGGTTGGTATTCAAATATTTATCATGTTACTGGTTTCCCTGATTTGGTGGGATCATTCTCATCCAAGTAACCATCTCATCCTCTCCTATATATTGATGGGATTCTCATGGAAAAGGTTAAGTAAGATTAATTGGAGAATTGGTGAAGGAATTGTGTGAAGAACCTAGCTTGAACAAGAGCTTGGAGACTCTAGCAAGTCTATCAAGAGGAATTGGATCTTCTTCATGCAAGGATCGAGCAAGTGTGTGTGTTGGAACCAAGAGTCACCGAAAGGAAGCTTGCGACATCAAGGTGATCAAGTTGTATCTTCTACTTTCAATTAATATGATACAATGGCATGTCCCTTTCCCATAAAGTCGTTCTTACTTTATTGTGTAATTCCTTGATCATACACATAAATTGACAATTGAATATATTTTTCTATCTTCACTTTGGTTGGTTTGTGTTTTCTTGGCCTTGACCTCACGAGAGAACCAGAGCGAAGAGGGAGCAACAAAGAACCTAGGAAGTGATACAAAGGTATGTCACTTGTTCCTCTTTACTAGCTAATTCAATGGTCATAACTTAGGGAAAGAGTCATGTCCTATCCTGTTTTGTTCTAGATCCAGGTGGATCTAGGGATATCTGTTAGTGTCCTCACCTACTGATTGGTCCGATAACAAGAGGAGAGGCCAGAAATCCCTGGTCCAAACCTAGAAGTACCTAAATAGAGGCTAAAACTGACTGGCCCAAATCCTGAAGCCCAGGACCAACATATTATAACCTTTGTGTTGATCGATAAAACTCTATCTTCAATGAATATGAAAAGAATAGAGAAGCTGCAAGTCCAAGGTCCCCAACACACTTCCTCAATGACTAATATAGAGGGTGCTATGAGAAGAGAAACCCAGGAAGTTGAAGTCCACAAAGAAGCAGAGATAATAGAGGTTCATAAGGAACCTGAGATGACTTTAGGAAAAATAACGATGTCAACCCAGGAATAGATGGCGATAGTCCTCCAAAAATATTAGTAGTGCGTAGAGTTGTTGCAACTCTACTTGTCTAGGACATAATTTCTAACACTCCTTTCATTAGCGTTGAGTTTGAGGATTGCACCAGGAACATCAACATGAGTGGAGGAGGTGGAGACTGCCTTAGAGAATTCCATGACCAATGGACTTCCACTGTAGGTCCGACCACCCAGGGACGCTACCCATTTCGACGTTGACCTTACATAGTGGAAAACAACAAAGCTAGTTGGAATAATCATGTCTTCAACTAATCATCTGGAGCAGAGGCTCCAGCAGGCCGAAAGGACTACAAAGTTTGAAAAAGAGAAATAAATCCTTTCAGAAGCATGTAGAACACAAGAATAATTCTCCAAGATCTAGGTGAAGCATAAACTGGAACGAGTCTAAGAGAGGTTTATTGAAGCCTGGTTGAAAATAAGGAAGGTAACACCCCAACTTCTAGAATCTAGTGTTGTAGGAGAGCCTGGGATCCATATCGAATTAATCTGGGGATCATGGTCACAACTGGCCACATGTGCAGAGAATATAGAAGAGAAGTTGTGGCATAGTCAACAAGAAGTAGATCAACATCCTTGGAAGTTGAAAGAATAGATGGAGAAGGAAGTTCTAGAGGGAAACAATGCTCGAGCAACACTACACAACCATACACATGAGTGCACGAATATATTTCGGGAAGTCAGTGACTGGATGGGAATTATAGCAATGTGCAACCAAAATTTAGAGGATGTGCACACAAGAATTCAATTATTGAATGAAGAAGTTGCGGTCACCATGGACCTGCTAGAGAAACAAGAGAAGTTGGACCAAATTCAACAAGCGGATAATGAGCTCAACGCTCTGTTTGAGGCGCAATCCATAGCCAAGAAGTAGTTGCATGAATTCTGACCTGTCATTTATACTGTGTATATGCAAATTCAATAGGCGGATTCTACAATAGACTCTTAATTGAACTCTCTGGTCGCATCCAAGCCCAAAGTATGTATCACAAATGCAGCCCAACAATTTGTAGTTGAAGCCTCACTCCTTTCCAGGAAGTGGCAAGGAGCGGGCCTTAGATTTGGTCTCAGAGTTGGGCCCTTCATTTGAAGAGGTATCGGAAGATAAAGTGAAATAATAAAAGGAAAGAAAAGTGGAGAAGGAGGACAAGGTAAAGTAATAGTTACTCCTAGAAGTTGTGAAAGAACCAAGTNATCCTTTCAGAAGCACGTAGAACACGAGAATAATTCTCCAAGATCTAGGTGAAGCATAAAATGGAACAAGTCTAAGAGAGGTTTATTGAAGCCTGCCTGGAAATAAGGAAGGTAGCACCCCAACTTTTGGAATCCAGTGTTGTAGGAGAGCCTGAGATCCATATCGAATTAATCTGGCAATCATGGTCACAACTGGCCATCTGTGCAGAGAATATGGAAGAGAAGTTGTGGCATAGTCAACAAGAATCAGATCAACATCCTCGGATGTTGCAAGAATAGATGGAGAAGGAAGTTCTGGAGGGCAACAATGCTCAAGTCACACTACACAACCATACACATGAGTGCACGAATATATTTCAGGAAGTCAGCAAATGGATGGGAATTATAGCAAGGTGCAACCAAACTTTAGAGGATGTGCATGCAAGAATTCAGTTGTTGAATGAAGAAGTTGCGGTCACATTGGACCTGCTAGAGAAACAAGAGAAGTTGGACCAAATTCAGCAAGCGGATAATGAGCTCAATGCTCTATTTGAGGCGCAATCCATAGCCAAGAAGTAGTTGCATGAATTATGACCTATCATTTAGATTGTGTATATGAAAATTCAATAGGCGGATGCTACAATAGACTCTAAATTGAACTCTCTGGTCACATCCAAGCCCAAAGTATGTATCACATATGCAACCCAACAATTTGTAGTTGAAGCTGCACTCCTTTCCAGGAAGTGGCAAGGAGCAGGCCTTAGATTTGGTCTCAGATTTGGGCCCTTCATTTGAAGAGGCATAGGAAGATAAAGTGCAATAATAAGAGGAAAGAAAAGTGGAGAAGGAGGACAAGGTAAAGTAACAGTTACTCCTAGAAGTTGCGAAAGAGCCAAGTACTTGACTCGAGGGTGAGTCAAGGCTTGTGGATGGAGCCTATTGGGCCCTTCAATTTTGTATTTGAAGTTGCACAAGAAGGACTACAATCCCAGTTTTGGTTTAACATGAGTTGCGCATGCTACAAAAGAAGCTGGACAGTGGAGTAAGGAAAATAAACATAAATCGGTTGTAGAAAGGGACAACACAACACCAACGAGCCAAAATAAGGTATAACAGAACAAGAAAGCATGAGATCCAAAATCTAGAAGATCCCACTCAACTATATATATGAGATGTATACTATTGTAAAAGGGTTCTTGTTGGGTTGACTAATGTATATAGGTTGAGTTTTGTTGTTGTTGAGTCGGGTTGGGTTTATTTGATAAAAGGTTCTGTAAATGTAAACTGTATACAATTTTGGGTAGATATAACTCTGTGACATGATTCCAGAGTCAGAATTATATAATAGAGTACTAATATCTATCTCTGAGATTGTATTCAATAAGTTCTGAAGATAATAGATGAAGAAGGACCCAAAATTTTGAAATATAATGTGTCATTATGTGTTTATGCTTATCCATTGTATCTTTACAGTACTTCTTTATTCTTGATGGGATCCATATGATATCTCTGTGTATGAATTCTTTTCTTAAATTAAGTATCTTTAGTTCCAATATGTGTGAGTTCAAATCTCTTATGTATTTAGTCTATCTTGCGCAAGATCATGGTGAATCTTGAAGGTTCTAGGGAACCCACCTAAGTATTCTTATTACCCTTCCCTATCCTTTTGTATTGGTTGTGCTTCAGGTAATACTTCTTCTCTTCGGAGGAGATGAAAATGTCGATGCTCTAGACTACATGGTACATTTTATTGGTAACTTGAGAAGAACCTTGGTCTAATCAATTACGCACCAATAAGGAGAAGCCTTTAAAATTAACATTGAATAATTAAAATTGATTAGA
This sequence comes from Picea mariana, assembly GCA_032191745.1. Lineage (NCBI taxonomy): Eukaryota > Viridiplantae > Streptophyta > Pinopsida > Pinales > Pinaceae > Picea > Picea mariana. The sequence continues at coordinate 50,706 of JASDQU010105312.1, forward strand.
TATGATTTTATTTTTCAGGGTACACAAACAAGTATAGGACCTAGGGCCTTGGAACAGGATTTTGTGAGTAAACTTTTCCAAGGCTATAAAACTAAACGTATTTGTCTGAAAAGGGAGTGGTGAAACCCATTATATAATTGGTGACCTTAGGAGGGTCGTCTCACACTGGAGTTAAGCATGATGTCGCATGAATTTGGTTGCAGAGATAGCCCTCTAATACCTTCCTAGTGTCCGCGATATTTCTCTAGTTCTATTCATATATGGGGGTCTTGTTAGTGCCTTTACCTCCATGAGAGGTGATGATTTCAATATTTTGGTCTTTTCTACCCTACCCATACCGTGGATCGAACTTGCTACTGATTTCCTGAGAATTGTTTCTATCATGCTGACTTTAGTTGCTTAACATAGGTAGCCACATAAGCTACTTGGAGGGGTTATTCTGCAAGTACTTGGGGTTAGATAGGGATTGAAAAACACATAGAATTTATGGAGGATTTACTCTCCATGGGGATCTAACCGACTGTGTTGTGAATACTATGAGGGTCCTTATAACTGGTTATAATACCTCCACTCTATTGTTGCAGAGTCTCAATCCCCTCCTGGGTGAGGTATACCTACTTTAGTTCGAGAGGTCGCTTTCAACCATCATATCTTGTTTGTGTGCATTAGCCTTTATATTTATTTAGGAGAGTTCTCTTTTATTATTATTCGGCATTAGGATTTTATATTTCATTGTGATTTTTGCCTGCTATGGTTGGTGGAGCCCCTATGACTCCCTTAGTGAGCGCTACCCATCCCATGGTCTATTCTCAATTGATGGGGACAAATCCTTTTGTATTTATGAGTGGTATGCCAAATCATAGTACTCAGTCAATGCATTGGGCCTCTAATCCTTTCTCTTTTGGTATGCTAGACATGAATTCACACTCGTCATCCATTGCTTCCATATCTTATGTGACTCTTAGTTTTGGGTCTTGGGGCACGATGCCTCCTTTTATCCCTTTTAATTTGATGGGGGTCATATCCATAAATCAACTCCTACGATAGGAGGTTGGAATCCTCCTTCCTATGGAGCCAATCCTAGCTTCACTTTTCCAGGAGTGACTACTCAAATGGGGGTCCTTCTACTTCTTAAATCTTGTCCATCTATTTTTCTCCCACTACACTAATTCCTACAAATGCTTTTATTATGGATAATATCCCTATGACCTCTGGTGTTTCATCCATGGGGAGTCATTTTTGTAGTATGGGAAACCACTTGCATGGGTTTCCTTCTTCTGGGGAAACATATATCCTCACATGAGTAACCCATGTCACATCTCTTTCTCCTTGCAAGAGTCTTCCTCAGTGATGATTCCCTTACAAATTTTTATGAATCATTTGGGAGGAGGATACTATCCTACCGGGAATTTCCATGGTGTATACCAGAACCCTACTTGGCCCACGATCTCTCAAAACTAGTATTTCCTGAGACCATGGTCTCATATGCTGCAACCAACCATTGCAAGTCATATTGGAAGCACAAGTCCAGACACTGCAAGTCATAATGGAATTAATTCACCAACTTATGCTAGTCATGTTGAAGACATGTCACTATCCTCTCCAAGTCAGTCTGGGGGAAAGAAACCGTTCATTTCAAGTCATGCTTGGGGCACAACTCTAGTCACTGCTAGTCACACTGGACAAGCATCTACAACCTCTGCAATTCATGTTGGAGATCAACTACTATCCTCTGCAGGTCATGCTGGGACCATGTGATCATCCACTGCAAGTCATTCTTGAGAATTGATATGATTGAGAAGCCTAAGCATATAGGACGTAAGCCCAAGTTCCTTTCTAGACTCTGCGAAGGAGATCACCTAACTCATTTTTTCCTCATTATTGTGGTGGTATGAGAAGCACAATCATTGTCTAGTGGCCCTTTGAGTTCTAAGTTATATTTCATTTCCCAACATTTTAATCCTTCTTTTGTTGATACAACGGTCATGCCGATGCAATATTCGGTCAAAACCACTCCTATTTCAGGTAGTGATGCATCTCTTGACCATGTTGTCTTACATCTTATTCAATTAGTGGTCCTGCCAATGCAATATTCAGTCAACTACACTCCTATTTTTGGGAGTGATGCATCTCTTGAACATGTTGTCTTGCATCCAATTCAACCAACAATTGAAGAAGTGGTCATGCTAATGCAATCTTCGATTGATCCCACTCTTCTTTTGGAGAGTGACAAGTGTAAGGAACTGGCATTGTCGATGCAATATTTAGTAAATACCACTCTTATTTTCGAGGTTGATGCATCTTTTGGCCATTTACTTAGCATTTCTAGTTTTGTACCTTCTGAAGAAGAGATAAGTTTTCTCTCTCCAAGTATTCTCCCTCCAAGTCCTAGGATGGTTTCCTTTGATTGGAATGACCTTGTAGATCCTTGCCTTCCTTCTTTTTCTCCCTTCTAGATAATGAGTATTCATCAATGTATTGTATATGAAGGATCATATGCAAGTATTCTATCCTCCTTAGCTTGACAAGATTTGGGTTCTCCCAAGATTGTGTTAGCTACCTGTGAGCTACTGGATTTTGAAAAAAGAACTACATGAAAGCCCTGGCCTCACCCTATAGGCCTAAGTAATATGATGTTTCCTATTGAGTCTAATATTATTTTTTGTGATACCTCGAGCCCTAGTATTTGTGAGTTGTCGAGCACTGGTTTCATGGATATTGATTTTCCTTCAGACGAGGCTATCCTTGAAGCTATAATTCTAGATTTTCAACCTCCTCCTGAAATGGAAACTTTACAAGTTGATTACCAAAGACTCCCTTGGCCTGGGCCTAGCAATGGGCTCTACCCGAGAGACCACTATGCATAAGTTGAAAGGCTGTTCGGTCCTCTGTACATATTTTACTTTATGAGTTGGTTAATATCTTTTCCGACTACCGAAAAAATGAAAAGATTACTGGGTGAACTTGTCTCTTTCACACTTGTTAAATGGTTTTGAAAGGACGTCTATTTTGGTATAAGTTTAACCCTTTTCTAGACCAAGTAGACTACTTAAAAATAAGGAATAATTTGGTCACCATTGTCCAGAAGAGTTCTCCTGGGTATTATTTTATACTATTTTGGGCCTAGGGGACTAACATCTACGAAAAATAACATTGGTTGAGTTAAGTTGTAATCGCATCTCATTATCCCGCTTGCATTTTTAAGCATATTTTCATATCCCACTTCCTCATTATAAGACTCTTTCCTCACCAATTATCATCACTAGCCAAGCAGTTCCTTTCATATATCTTTTACAACTTGACACCCTTTACCCATAAAGGAAACATACCCCCTAGTGTCCACGCCCCACATGTGTTCCCTTGCATTGAGCATAGGTAAGTTCCTCTACTTGGAACTAGTTTCTTGCTATGTTAAGTTTTGTGTTGTTATTAGGTTATTTTCAATTTACTAGAGAATTCAGTGCATTTCCAAAAAAACAACATAAAGAGGATCATTGAAATAAACACAATCACATGGTACACAACATTTTATCCTAGGAAACCCTCATGGGAGGGAAAACCCAACAAAAAATTCCCCAATAATAGATTGTTAATACAATTCCAAGACTAAGACCAAAACACCAATAATAAACTAGGACTGAGCATGTGTCTCTCTTCTCCTCCCTCCTTCAACTACAATTTCCTTCAAAATATGCACACTAGATGAGTGAGTGAGTGATGAACAAGTGAGGCACCTTCCTCACTTATAAATACTAGTTGAGGAGGCTCTAGGGTTATCTATCTTCAATTAGTAGGGATGACTTCTTCCAAGTGTGGTAAAACCACTTTATAAACCCTAGGGGATGACTTTACAAATACCACCATATAAATATGGTTTCACCAATCCTCAAAAGTGGATTTGGTCTTATACAAGACCTGACATGATCAATCCACAAAAGGGAATTTGATCTATAAGATAATAAATCAATTATAATTAGAATATTCTTCGAATTTACAATATTTCAACACTCCCCCTTAACTATAATAGTATTTTACTGACATGACCCAATACAACATCATCAGGAGAAATAGAGGGAAGCATCATCATCAACATCTGGAACACTGACTAGCACATCTATAATTCATCAGAAGTTTTTTCTCATCATCAATATCATCATTGTTCATAGCATGGAGCTGGAGTAGCATCATCATCATCAATAATATGAAGCTAAAACATTAACATCAATAGCATGAAGCTTGTACAACATCATCAATAGCATGATCCTAATATATATCATCAACAAAAAGATGCTAACACAACAACATCATCAACATCTGGAAACAAAATGAGGCAAGTGAAACAAAAAAAATTTGTGGTACTCTGATAGACCATCCTTATCGAACCTTCGATATGTTCCTAGAAATCATAATATTCCATAGGATATAAAATCCTAACAAGCTATCACATGGTACTTTAATAGACTATGATTACCGGACCTTCGGTCTCTGCCCAAGAATCATAAGATTCTCTAGGATATAAAATCCTAACGGAGCTACCACTACTGACCATAGTTGGCATATACATCCATAGGTACTCTAACAAACCATCCTTACTGGACCTTCGAGATCTACCCAAGCATGGTCAATCCCCTAGGATATGAAATCCTAATGGAGCTACCTATTGTTGGTGAGGATATGTTGACGAGCGAAATTGTCCGTTCGTCAATTGAGAGAGTGGAACTGGTCCGGGGTTGTCTAAATAACCCAAGCCGTTTGGAATGAACCACCCTGACGAGTTTAACGGCTCCGTTGGCCGCTCTAAGGTTCTAAGAAAACCAAAGAGAAAACTAATCTAAACTAACTAATCTAACTAAAACAAATAAAACAAACTAAAACTAAATAAAACAATCTAATTAAAACTAAATAAAAGAAACTAAACTAACTAACAATAAAAACAAACTAATATACTAATCTAATTAAAACAAACTACTATATAAACTAAAACTAAATACAAATTATACTAACTCTTCTACTAATTAGTATTACACTAACTCTATTAAATAATCGTCTAGCTACTAGTTATAATACAACTTATTCACAAATATACAATATACACAATTGGCAGATTTAATAAAACCTATAAAACTCATGTGTTTTCTGCCCTAAGACAACAAGATATGTTTTTTGATTTTTATATTTTATGAAAAAGAAATAAAAATTACTGAAATAAAACGATCTAATATATTTACTGAAATTAAACAATCTAATATATTAATTCTATAAATCTAACTAAACTAATATCTGAACTAAACTACTAATAAACAACAGTAAACAAAGAAGCGACTAACTGACCTGGAAGCGCTCCTAATTTGTCCTGTGTATGATGACTTTGAAGTTGGTCGGAGGAAGGAAACTCGCACCAGTTATTCCATAAGCTTCTCGTAAACGATAGGATGCGCTGCTCTTTGAGTGTTTTATAGGACAAACAAGACATAAAAACTCATAACAACTATATGATTATAAATCTCTGCAATAAGGGAAACCTGTTATGCAAAAACTTATATTTAATAATTCAACTTATGAAGAAGATAAACCTGTCATTCACAAACTGAATTAAACAATTGTTATGTATTTTATACACTTGGAAGAAACCAGATATGGATAACAGTGATTAAAATTATATCATTTGCACATGATTAAGATAGCTAAAGTAGTCATTAACCAGATACAAATTGATATACACAACATGAAACAAAATCTTGATATAATGAGAAGCTAAAGCTGTGACAAAACACCAAATTCTGCTTCAGTCTGTATTAAAACTCCATATCCTTGTTCTCCCATGAATGAGGATGTCCATTATTACAAAAATAATAAGTATACATAAGTCTCTCCACAGGGTAAAACCTCCCTGTGGATAATATCAAACTGTTTTACATAATATGGGAAGATAGTCCCAAAATCAACTAAACTAGAAAACTGAAATGCAAGTGAAATATTTCAAATATCCCCTAACTACTCATCAAATCCATTGCAATTTCGAATTCATCTGCAATAGACCAAAAATATCAAGTTAGAAAGGTATTTCAGTAACAAAACAATAGAAATTTAATCTTACAGACTTAGCTACAGAATCATCTGATTCTGTAGCTAGTCTAAAATAGCATACAGGATCAAAAAGAAATCAAATCAAATCTCTTTAAAATAATTCAATTCAATTTTCTTCCAATAAACATTAAAAACGAATCACTAATGACTCACATGATTTTATCATTCAATTTAAACAAAACCAAAAGTGATTCAATTGCAAACAGAGGTAGGAGTACTCTGTTTCACTGTTACCATAAAATTGGGTCAACAGTAACAAGACTGTTTCAATTCAAATGAAATCATCAATGAGTGATATCGTATGTGATACGATCTAATCCAACACAACTACAATGACATAACAAGAATTCATATCATTCAATCAAATGCATAGATGGAAAAACTGTTACGATTATGTGTAATAAAATCATACTTCAACAACATCGACCCAATCAAATTTGTGATTGATCTTTGCACAGGCAACAGGAAAGATCATGATCGCAATCTTAATAGAATCAACAGAAGTTATAATTATCAGCTGGGCAAATAATCAAAACGAATACGACTGAGTTTAATTATAGAAACAAATCATGAGACTAGATACAGTCAATTTCATTCCTCAAATCGAATTCAAACAACATTTTCATTACAATACGAATCGAACTGATAACACGGTCGACTAAAACAATGTGAATCAATCGGCTGTGTACAACTGTTGTGAATAATATCTATCTATGAAATAGAATCATATCGAACATAACCCGAATTGTATCCCTGTTGATCGAAAATCATATGGATATAAAATCATAACAGTTAACCATTATTGTCAACCATATCATATACAATATAACCAATTCGAATCGAAACATTGATTGTGTTCAAAATTGAAATACAAGAAACATCTTGTGTTTAGAAAGGATAGAAACGATTTCAATTAGCAATAGAGTATCCAATTTAAGCCAAATCGAAACAATCAAATCCATACCACGATCAATCGAATCGAAGACAATCCAATCAAAGCTAAACTGGGAAACGAAATTCGATCAACCAGAACAAAACTATGTACATAATGCATATAATGTGATAGAGAAAATCCAAATTGTAAACAGAGCTATGAGTTTGTTATATAAACATGTGATAGACATACCAGTGAGGCTGCTCGAGCTAGGCCAATTTTGAATTCACGACTATTGTAGCTGACTCCACATTCTTAAACAAAATAGAACCTGTTGTCCTCTGTTTCTTATCAGTGGCTTGCAATTTGGCCTTTTGACTTGTAAGCCGTGCAACTTGGTCTTCCAAAGAATGAATTCTGGACTGTAACATTGGCACATCAAGATAGTACCTTTCTAACCATGAGCCGCACTGATCACAGGGTGGCGCTGTAGGTTGAGGTAGAGCAGGAGAGGGTTTTGACGAATCACCGGGGGTTTTACATGGCAGCTTAATGCCAGGGTAATTAGGGTCGTTTTGCAAGCAAGGTGGTAGGTTCGACACGAAGTCAAATGAGGGTTTGGCACAAAGACCTTCGGAATAGGGATATTCACTTGCCAAAAAAAGTTCAACCTCTGAATCAGAGTCCTTGCTCAATATGATAGGGTCAGGGTTGACAGGAGGTTTAGGTTTATTCCTTGCCATACGAGAGATTAAACGGGCATTCTTTTTTCCTTTGGAATTCGCAACAGGTTTGGCTCTAGGTTTCTTGCCCACGGGCTTAACAGTCTCGACATCTTTAGTCACAGAGTGGGGTAGGTCGATAGGTGAGTCGGGTAAGGGTTTAGGTAATAGGATACTGTAGGGTACCGGGGGCACAGTCTTACTCTCTCTCACCACAGGTTTGTCAACCTATGGAGGGTTTGAATCTTCAAAGTTATTTCGAGCAAGAAAATCGGTCCAACAATCTCCGTGTAACCCCAAATGACAGACAACAATTATTTTAATCAACCCATAGTGAAAAAGGCTGCTATCGGCCTGGTTCCTTTTGTATCTCTTAGACATTTTAAACAGGCTTCTATGCAGGTAATAAGGCATATTAAGCTCATAGCCCATGAAAACCGTAAGCAAACGAAGGTGGTGTAAGAAAACAAAACCATACCAACCCTCGCAGGTGATAAACTGTTTGATTATCATCAACAAATCATGCAAATGTTGCTTGAGCATGTTCACGGGCAAACCTTTGTCACATGAGCTAACCTTACGCGACTGGAAGAGCAGTGTCCACGGGACCTCTTTCACTTTGCAATTCTTGGACCATCTTTGTCCAGTGGCAGGCAAACCCGTAGCTAAACTGAGAAATTGCTCGTTAATTTCCAATTGNTGAATGGGAGCCATCCAAATTCCTCAAGGTCGCTGTGAGCACTGTCGAACATCAACAGAGCTTGGCTACCGTTTGGTTCAGCCCTCACGACTAGAGCCATGGTGCGGGCACATGGTCAGGGTTTGGGTAGAAAACAACATCACACAGGAGCAAAGTCGTTTGGGTTAACAGCTATGAACGATCAAAGGGGAAATATTAATGTGCACGTGCGAGGGTGGTGGGATTATTCATCGCCATGCAAAGAAGTAATGACAAAGTACAACCTCTGTTCAATCAATCAAACCATATTATTCGGCCAACCCAAAAATCAAACGATGGATAACATACCAATGCGCCATTGTATTATTTCAAACCATGAATGTTCAAAACCCAAAGGTTAAATATGTGCCCTCGTATAAGTGTGTAATCAAACATTTATAAAACGTTGTGACAATCAATTTCATAACATTTGACAAGCCAAGAGCTTATAATAATAAGGATCACATTATATAAAAACAAAATAAACCATGACCCCTATGCAATTTGATGACCAGGCAAGTCCAAAACAATATAAATCTATATGTTCAATGCCTTTTAAGTTATGAAACCAAAAATGTCCAAATAGGCATAGTTTGAAAATTCATTTAGCCACACAATAATAAACTAAAGGTGAGTGCCTTTCAAGATATCAATGAGAAGATAATGACAGTTCAAATAATGATGGAGGAGTTTTCACGCTTATAGTCATGAAAACTAAATTGAAACCAATTTTCAAATGTCACGAGAAATGAAAATATCGTCTATTAAAACAAAAGCGACGATAATTTGAAGTTCAGAAGACATAGGTGTAGGTAGCTTGTAGGGCAATAGAAAAAATTGTATTGGCTGCCAACAGGATACTATAGTATCATCAAAATCACTCCCCCTTTTGAGGGAGATCCTTTGGGACAGCACCAATCTTATCCTGGAAGTACTCAAACTTCACATGATATAGAGGCTTGGTCAACACATCTGCAACCTGCTCATCTGTGCACCATATCGTGAATGTAGTGATACCAAATCTCTATGTGCTTCGACTTATCATGGAACACTGGGTTATCTGTCATATTTATACAACTTTTTTAATCACACAGAATCATGGTGGATTCCATATCCAGGTCAATCAGACTAGTCAACAACTTCTGAAGCCATATTCCTTCACAACTAGTGGAACAAGCTTCAATGTATTCTTCTTTTGTCGTGATGAGAGAAATACTGAATTGCTTCCTGCTTTTCCATGAAGTGATGGATGACCCCAAACTGAAACAACATCCTGAAGTGTTCTTTCTATCATAGGCACTTCCTGCCCAATCTGAATTAGTATAACTATACAGTTTGAAGTAATGATCTTCAGTATAATAGAGACCATAATCCAATGTGCCCTTAAGATATCTCATCACATGCTTTTCAACTACAAGATGAGCATGTATCAACTATAACAAATAATGATTCAAGGTGTCCACAAAAAAGCATATCTTTGGCCTGGTATTCCTCAGATACATCAACAAACCAATAATGTGTCTATATAGAGTAGCATCAGCCAAATCTAACGAAGTATCAACCAGGAGATTCAAATCTGTTTCCATGGGTGTGTTCATGGATTTACATTCAACCATGTCAAATCTCTTTAGTATTTCAACTACATACTTCCCTTGTTTAAGGAATATATTCTTTGGGCTATGCCAAACTTCAAGACCTAATAAATAATGCATCGGGCCTAGGTCTTTCATCTCAAACTATGAAACAAGCTTCTTCTTGCAATCTATGATGAGATTTTCTTCTCCTGTCAAGATAAATCACCTACATATGGTAGCAATATAATTAGATCATCATTCATAGCCTTGAACGTTAGAATCAATTTTACTCTTGGTAAATTCCAATATCATCAGGAAACTATCAATTCTTCCATACAAAGCTGTAGGATCTTGCTTCAATCGATACAGAGATTTCTTCAACCTACAGACATGAGTCTTTTTATCTTCAACTTCAAACCCTTGTGGTTTTTCTATATACAATTCTTCTTCAATAACGCCATTTAAGAAGGTTGCTTTCACATCCATCTGGTGTAACTTCCACTTCATTTTGGATGAAAGAGCTATGATGGTTCTGATAGAAGTGTATCTCACTACAGGAGCAAATATCTCTTCATAATCAATACCTTCCTTTTGAGAAAAACCACGAGCCAAAAATCTTGCTTTATGTTTTTCAATACTTCTATTTGTTGCATGCTTTATCTTGTATATCCATTTGGAAGATACCACATATTTGTTCTTTGTTATGGGAACTACTTCCCATACATCATTATTTATAATGGACTAGTATTCTTCTGTCATGGAATCCACCCATTCTTCCTTCTAAATGGCTTCTTCAAAGCAAGTAGGTTCCTTTTCTATGAGATCACAAATCAAGGCCATATAACTGGAGAATGACTTAGGTTTCTTGCTTTGTATCATGGTTCCTTTTGGGGCACCATACTTCTCTGCATATTGAATAAGTTCCCTTTCCCAATATGGATTTCTCTTGTGAGAGATCGTCATCTAGGGAGGTTCTTGAGATTCTAGCATATCATGATCTTCTGGAATCTCATCATTAGGGGTAATTGTAACTTCCTTCACTCGTTATGCAACTCTTGGAATTACATGTTCGTCTTCATATACTTCTTAAAGATGACATTTCCTTGATATTTTGAGTGTTTCATAATCATCAAAGGTTACATATTTGTTTATCTCAATATGATGGTAACCTAGTATGCAAATTATGAAGTATTTAGAGACCTCACAGTATCCAACAAGTATTCCCTTCTTTCCTGAAGGATCCAACTTAGTTCTCTTTTCTTTCGGAATGTGTACAAACACTAGACAACCAAATATTTTTATATGGATTACTTATGGATTCTTTCCGGTGAATATTTCTTCGGGGGTTTTGAATCCAAGTGCACTATGGGATAATATGTTTTGGATGTAAACTGTTGTTCTTGCTGCTTCATCCCATAAGTGCATTGGAATATCTTGATCACGAATCATAGTCTTTACTGCTTACATAATTGTTATATTATTTCTTTCTTCTACACCATTTTGTTGAGGATTATGGGGAGTGGTGAGATCCCTCTTAATCCCGACATCTTTGCAAAATCTTCCAAATTCATTTGAGGTGTACTATCCTCCATTATCTAACTTGAGTATTTTAATTTTTCTTTCGAACAGGTTTTCTACCAAGGCTTTGAATTCCTCGAACTTTCTTAGTACTTCATCTTTTGATTTCAAGAAATAAACCCAAGTCTTATGAGAGTAATCATCAATAAATGATACATAGTATAAATACCCACTTAGAGAGGTTGATGGCATTGGAATGCATACATTTGAGTGGATGAGATCCAACATTCATTTTTCTTTACTATCGCTCTTTGGGAAATGATTCTTTATGTTCTTTCCTTGTGCACATCCCTTGCATACACCTTCATGATAAACCTTAAATTCTGGTAAAATTGTAAGCACCTTTCTTACATATGGTAAGGATTTGTAGTTGACGTGAGCTAGTCTTTTATGCCAAAGTTCACAAGGAATTTTAGTAGAGTGACTTAAGGATACATCTCAGTGATCTTTTAAATTGTACAAACCTCCTTCTTCAGTACCAATAACAACTGCATCTTCTATAGTTTTTCCTTTAGGCCACATAATAAATTCACCATCTATTAATGCAACCCTGAAAGATTTCTTATCTAGGGATGAGATAGAAATTAAGTTCTTTTCCAAACATGTTACATAGAGTACATCCTTCATTCTCATCAGTGTTCTTGAATCTAGTTTCTAAGTGGATTCTTCCATTCCTTTGAAAGGGTATAGATAATCATCTCCAAGTGAAACTTTTTGGGGGAAGTCCTTTTGTTGTAATTCTAGAGAGAATGTCTTTATGACCCATCATGTTCTTAGAGGCACCACTATCTATGAACCAAGTATACTCTCTAGGTATCACATATCCCAAGAGGGAGGAAAACAAAACATAATATTCAATTTCTTCTTTAGTCAACTTCTTGGGTGGCTCATCATCTTCAACTACATGGGCATGATGTATTTTCTTATTTCTCTTTTTGTGTTCTTCCTTTATGGAAGGAAATTTCTTATCAATATGTCCCATCTTATCACAATGATAATATTGATAAGAAGAGAAGTATTTTCCCTTTCTTTGACCCTTATGATATTTTTGGAATCTCTTTAGAGGGTGAGATTATTTATGAAAATGGGTCTCCTTTCGGAAGTGAGACATTTTATTTCCTTATTTAGCATTATAAGATAGGGCTTGATCTTCATCCCTTGATAGTATGACTTATTGGTTGGCCACTCTTGCTTCTTCTTGAACACATTCTTCCCATAGAATGTCAAATTGGAGTTTCTCTTTTCTTGCACATATAGTTTGGATGAAGGCATCCCAAGGTCTTGTGAGACCATTAAGAGTTGTCATTATGAGTTCATCTTCATCTAATTTGTCTCCAATTACTTCTAATTGATCCTTGAATTGAGAAACCCTAGAGAAATAGTCTTGAATTATTTCTCCTTTCTGCATTTTTGTATTATTGAGTTGGGTTCTTAGATTAATATTTCAGTTGATGTTATTTCATTCCTGCATTTTGGTTAGGCATCAAACTTATATTTTGTATCATTATTAGAAGACACTTGAGGGATCAAGTGGTCTTTAATGGAATCTTCCATTATTCTTTTGGCCCTAATCATATCCTTGTACTTCTCTTTGGATGCTTCTTCTTTGGGTTCCAGTACATTTTCTTTTATGAATTTTACAAGGTAATTCTCTTCAAGAATGATTCCAATTCTGTATTTCTGGGCACAAATATTTTCCACACCTTCTAACTTGTCAACAAGCTTGGTGCTTACAAACATCTTGACCTGGAGCTAGGAAAATGACCAGAAAATGAAAGTGCTCAGAAAATGAATCTGAACTTACAAGGAGATGTGCTGGGATGAGGTGAGTTGGATGGAGCTGAGTGTTTCATAAAATTCCAAGTTTTACCCCTTGAAACTTGACCTATGGACTTTTGGACTAGTACTTTTGGTATTAGTTCTAGTTTCCTGATTTTCTAGTTTTCTTGTACTAGTCAAAACTAGGGCTTGACTTTCCAAAGATGCTAGCCACTAAAATGGTGTGCTCCAGCTGCTAAAGGATCTTCTAGGGTAGGGCACAATTCCCTAGATAATTTTGGTTAGAAATTCCTCTTAAGTAAAAAACCCTAATTTCCTTGTATGACAACAATGACATTTTTATATACCGAGTGAAAGGTCCTCTATTCTGTCAAGATTTGATTGTTAATTTTTGTGTTTTTATTAGGTTATTTTTAATTTACTAGATAATTCGATGCATTTCCAAAACAACAACGCAAACGGGATCATTGAAATAAATACAATCACTAGGTAAACAACATTTTATCCTAGGAAACCCTCATGGGGGACAAAACCCAACAAAAACTTCATCAATAATATATTTCCAATACAATGCCAAGACTAAGACAAAAACACCAAGAATAAAGTAGGAATGATCATGCACCTCTCTTCTCCTTCCTCCTTCAATTGCAATTTCCTTCAAAAGATGCGCACTAGATGAGTGAGTGAGTGAATGAAAAAATCAGTTTCCATCCTCACTTATAAATACTATTTGAGGAGGTGTTAGGGTTATGTCTCTTCACTTAATAGGGCCAACTTCTTCCAAGAGTGGTAAAAAACACTTTTTAAACCCTAGGGACCGACTTTAAAAATACCACCATATAAATATTTTTGGACCAATCCACAAAAGGGGATTTGGTCTTCTACAAGACCCGGCATGATCAATCCAAAAAAGGAAAATTGATATATAATATAATAACTCAATTACAATTAGAATATTCTTCGAAGTTACAATATTTAAAAATGCGACACTCATTTCCTCTCCTGTATTATAACATTTCTTTGACTATGAAAACATAAAAATATATAAAGAGGAAAAGAATATTATCTCCTATCAGCAGTAGTCATATCGCCTTTGAATAGAGCACAAACTCTTGATTCCATTTCATCCAAATTTTGGGATTAACATGACCTTAGGAAGTTGATATCATTACTTAGAGTATACTCCTACGACTGGTTACTCTTCCAGTCCCTATGGAGAGTTTTTTCATGCATCCTGTTTCGTGAACTTTTGTTAATGATCAATGTTAATTCTATGCTACCCGAGTTATCCACGTCTCTCATGCTATTTTTCAAAGGAAGTATAATATTGTTTCGACCATTCCTCATAACTCTTGAATTTGCATGTCATCCATACCCTGAATGTATCTCAGAATCACATGCAGTTGTTGTCCTACCTTGCACCCTGGGCCTACCTTCATTACTGGTAGGTAATCTTGAACCCAACAGATGAAATCTATTCACACATTGGGATTCATGAAGTTTCTTGGATTTTATTATCCGTATTGGTCATTTCCTCGCCTTTGTCAGCAATATTCCTCATTGGATATTATTCAAAGGGTCTATTTCATGTACTACTTTCATCTAGTGCATGCGAGATATGCACATGGTCCTTGGTTCATGAACATCCTTTACATCCAAGCTCCTCTTAATTATCAATCTACTTATTTGTACCTCATGTTGGATGATGAGAGATGCCTTAATTCTCTCCTATCAATGGGTCTCCTTCCATCGACTTCAGATCATCTATTATGGAATCAATATCTAGATTCCTATGAGTACCTAGAGGCTTGTAGGAATCAGTGGCAGGTTCTCCCACCATCGATAGTTGGGAATAAATCAATGTATCAAGATTGATGGATTCTTCAAGTGTTCGAATTCAACACCCTTATTCACAATTCTTGAATGTACTTGGTGCCTTGACACATACTTTCATTATCATTGGGTTGTCTTTCATTTTTTAACAGTATACCTTAATGATTTGTAATCAAATTAAGTCTCATTGTGTTCAACTTCAACTTCTCTATTCACATAATGTAAAATTGCACCTTCAATAGATAGTGTAGAAGACCTCCAATTTACAGTAGCAACACCCCATATCTTTTGATGTCTTTCATTTGACCAGTACCTATATGACGTTAGTAATCATGGAAGATCATATTGTACTCCATTGTATACAAATATATTTGGTTGATTTTGAGACTGGACTCCACTATGTCTTTTTCATGACCATGATAGCCTATGGCATATGTCCACTTTGTATTTCCTATTAACGGGCATGGAAAACTATTTGATATATATCCACATGGATCTGCAATGTAATTCATATCAGAATCCATGTATACAGATTCAATATGAATTGTAACATTCTCATGAGTAACTAGTACTTCCAGCTGAGTCTTCATTACTCGACTTCTAGGAAATATAATGTATTTTGGCGATCACAGATACTCCTCCTACCTCAGAAATTATGGGGCATCTGTTATAGCAGATGTTTCCATACTCTATGCATCATGCTTTGATTGCCTTCCATTTCCCTCTATAGACTTCATTTCCCTTTTTTTTGTTCACTCCAGATATAAAAATACACTTTTTTTTACATGTACATGAGATAGAAGTTATACAGATCATGTATATGTGGGATTCTTCACTACAGTTGGCGTACATCGTGTTTGGTTTTCAAAAATTAAAAAATGTGTCAGTTTTCCATACCATGTCATGTGATCCATGATCTTTGGACTTCCATATACTATAAATGCTCAAAATTGACCATTAAATTCCATTTGGAGTCTTTAAATTGAGCCATATCCAATCCTTGAAAGGAAATTGTCACATTGACAAAAAATACACTCTAGATAAATTTAACCTCAATTGAGTTTGCATCCCTTTGTCCTTGAAAATATGAACTTCTTGTGTTCATCCCCCAATATTTTCCTATCTTATGATGGAGAACTTCATTGAATACTACTTGAGATCTTTCCTTTGTGGAGGATTGAAGTGGTGGAGGACCAACTGGAGGGACTTAGTTTGTCGGTTCTGATATGTTCACTTACAAAAGTTTGTCACCTATGTACTTTTGTTGATTACAATAATAGAAATACTCTTTTCTCATCCAATTGATATGTTGCAAATATTTGTGTCTCTTTCCATGGGTGTATTTTTTATGTATGTTAATGGATTATGATAATTTATATGTTAACATTATATATCATTACCACAGGCTTCTGTATCTTGGTTGTTGAGGACAAGTTGCAGGTATAAATTTTTGGGTTGCACATTCAACGATGGTCTTCTTCAGATGTCTGGATGAGGTAGGATCCTATCCTTCTCTTATTATCATTTACATTTATATAGAATACTTGAGATTAGAGTTGATTTTTGGGTGTCCTTCTATCTATTGTGGTTTCCCCTAGACACATAGAGATTTTCCTCATAACAATGTATTCTCAACAATGTGAGGAATCAAATGATCCTTTGTGCATTCTAGAAACACTCTCTTGGCCTGCACTTACCTCTTCTTGTGGAATTCCAAATATATTGTATCAATCAAGATAGAAACCACATCCTCAACATACTATTTGAGTTCATTCTCTTCCAAGCCTAGAATTTTGTTTCCCCTTCCAGCGTATCCTCAAGCTTCAATGTGTTCACCATGTCAGCCTACCAAGAAAAAAACAAGAAATATGCAACCAAATGTAGTAGTTGTGTGTCTCAGAGATGATCCCCTTCTCTTCAAATCCAAAGCTTTTATAGCATGTCAATTTTCACATGAAAATCTAAGTGACTAATTTTCATATATGAAAATTTATTCCTAGTGAGATAATAGTAAAAAATTAGTTATTATCACTGAACAATTTTACATTGAAAATTATTAACTGAAATTATATTCAACAGAAACACAAAATATAATAAATTAATCATCAACACAACTGAGACACAAATTTCTATATTGTAACATTTTTCAAATTAAAAAAATCTAAGTGAAAAAACAACCCTCCCGGTCAACACACTTTGACCAAATCTGGGGACAACCTTGTCCTCCTCAAAACAAAAAAAAATTAGAAAAATACAAACTCAGCAAAATACCTAGAATAATTCCAATCTACATATCTGTTGTAGCTACCGAACTACCAAATTTGTGTATCTTTCGAATCACTCGCGAATATCGCAACTATTGCTTTCTGTAGCTACCAAAACTTGTAGCTACATAACCACACACAGCTACCAAAACTACCACTTTTTGTAACTACCGAAACATGTATCTATAGAACCACCCATGGCTATAAAAACTTTCACTTTCTGTAGTTGCCAAAACCTGTTTCTATAGAACCACCCACGACTACCAAAACTGCCACTTTCTATAGCTACCAAAACCAACATTTACTGAACCACCCACAACTATCGAAACTGCCACTTTATATAGCTACTGAAATCTATAGCTACAAAACTTACCACAACTATCGAAGCTAGCAATATTTGTAGCTACCATAACCTGCGGCTATATAATTGTCATAGCTATAGAATCACCTTGTTGAAATCACCATACCTCCTAGGAAAAGTTTTTACTCACATATGCTAACTCCATCATGGAACACTAAGATTTGTCACAATATCTATCTCCTTTATATAGGAGTCTTATGAGTGAGTTTAGGAAGCCCTTATAAACTCATTCTTTTTTTAGAATATTTTATTCTCTTTTGTGGGTGTGAAACCCCAACACAAACCAACAAAGACCATCAACTTGCCCATCATTCCCTAGCCTCATTTCTAGGACGATCTCATTGAAACGAAAGGTTAATATGGTTCCATGGAAGATTCCCACATTCCTGGCACCTTCGTCTCTTATGGGAATACCTCCCCTAGATACAATAAACAATGTGAAATGTAATTTGTAGGGGGAGGGGACTGTAACATCCCCATTTTCAAACCCCAAACTAGCGATGCATATTTTAGATGTAATATATGGTTGAGAGCTAAGCGATGCAATATTTAAATGATGTAAATTGAATATAATGAATAAAATCTATTTGAAATGCAGACAGAAACAAACAAATAATTGGGGGATAAATATCCAGAAGAGAAGGAAGGGATCACATGGGGGGAGATTTTACCGATCTATATTAAACTAAAACCTATTTCATATTTCTTTCTAAATTATCCTTACCATGAACCTTTGATTAGATGTTGAGTGTTGTATAGCCCAATCATTGAATTCATGTAATAAGGTGGTAATGGGCATCACATCCCATAGTTATTGAGAGCATGGGGGATGAGTACAATAACCATGGGGAAGAGTGAAATTTAAGAAAGAAAGTGAAAGAGATGAATTTCATATAGATAGGGGAACATAATTATTCATTCACATTTTTTCATAGATATTTTTTTTTACATGGAGTTTTTTGGCCAACAAAGGAGTTATGAGTGTTCAATCTTGAAGGTAGTTGTTGTGGGAAATTTTAGAAGCTTCTTGGAGTTGAAAATTCATGGAGAAAGAGTTAGATTTCCTAGGAAAAATGTTTTGTTCAAATTTATCCAAGGAAGCATATGTTTTGTTGTTGGGAAAATTTATGTTGCAGTTGTGGAATTCTTGAGGTCCCAAAAAGTAGAATTTCTATCCAACATGTGTTATAAGCCCTGGAGGGGAGTGGAAACGCATGAGGGACTGTAAGTAGTGAAGGGGGATTCCATCCCTTGGGTTGTGTAGGTTTAGGAGAAGATAATTGGTGGAATGGAATTAGTTGTGAGTTTTGACTATTGAGAGGGGAACATTAGTCAACATTAGGGACCACCGTCTCTTTTGGATTCATAGCCACAGCTTGGGGGTGTTGTGTTGTTGATAATTGGAACAACAAGTCTACGATTATAAGGAACATTTGTCCTCTGCAATGGGTTTCACATTTTATAATATAAGTGTTCTTATTTATTGTGTTTATGCATGTACAATGTTGATTTAGCTATTGTGCAATTTACTCTAAGACATATTTGGTTATTATTGCTTGTTTTTAATAAAGTGATCCATCCAAATCCATGTTGGTACATCAAATGTGCCCATCTACAAACTCATGTGCTACACAAAATGTGCCCAGAAACAAACAACATGTGGTACACCAAATGGGCATTGTTAGGTTGGCCAGCTACAACTACACCTATGCCAAACCCATTGGCGTCTCTGCCCCTCCTGGTGTATCTTAGAGATGCATGGAAATTCCTACTACCTCCACTTAAGTCATCACCTTTTGTTGGGTGATAATAACTCGGATATGGGGAAGAAACCCCGTAATAAAACACTCTCTATGTTGCATGTCTTGGATTTGGAACATTAGTCGATCCAATAAAATTTAAAACTGATGGTCATGATCCCACATGGTATCGCCTTCCTTCTATTTGATCTCTTTTATCTCTATGATAAGTTAAGACTCTAACTTAGGTTTCTATAATTCCCTAAGTGGATGTTTCTTAATTTTGGTCAGGGATCTTGTCTATCCTATCGGTGCAATGGCCTTGTACTTCATGTACCACCTCAAGGCTCTGTCCCTAAATGTGGTCTCTAGCTATAAAAAATTTGTTTCTTTGTCTGTGATACTATACACAAACCATATTTCTTCACACATAAACCATTTTTGTTATGCATCATCCTTACACATTCCATAGAACATGGGGAACCTCAGGGTGTTATCCTGATTCTCCATCGTCATCTCCATCTCTCATCCTTATATTATACAACTTCTTTCTCATGAATAAATTATTTACTAGGGACTTATATTGATACAACTTCCCCTACTTATCCCACAAATCCTTGTTTATAACTTCCTATGACACATTTAGTAATACTGAATCTGAGAAACACAGTCGGATTGTGCTCTTCGCCTTCCGATCCAACTTTTTTCCAGTCACCTACTGAAGTTATTGTAGGTGTAGTACCTAGATCTATCACGATCCATTGATCTCTATCCACCCACATATATTCCATATTGAGCTTCCACAACTCAAAACTTTTCCATTAAAATTCTTGATCTCCATTTTCGAATTGCTTTTCATTTCTTTTCACCTGAAAAATCAATACTACAGATCTCCAACTGTAGCAAGGCTTATCACAGTCCCGAGCCAAACCCTTGACCACAAAGGAGTTCCCTTGAAGCCAGAAAAGCTCTAATACCAAATGTAGATTTTAACCTTCTACAATATTTTCTGAAAACATATTTTCAATAAAAGAACAGAAAATATACAATGGCAAATAAAAACATTACACAAAGATTTTTCCCCTGGAAACCCAAATCGAGAAAACCAACATATTCTATATTCATTCATAGTGATACATTGTTTACAATACAATATACATATATGAGCCAACATAATCCAAAAACCTAACCCACTGACTTGGATTAGTCAACAACCCTAATTCCTTAACCGGAAATAGAAAACAAAAAACCATGTGCTGGAAAACCACCCAAAAATGAGACACATTTCTCAAGGAAAAACATGTGACACTACTACTCGTGAAAAGAATATAACACATACCCAAAAATATGAGCCTTCATACTAAGAATGTGTACCAGAAAAAAATTTCCATCTCAAATTGGAAATAATCCCTTTGGATCAACCCCAAGAAAGAATGATAATACAAAGAGAAAACCCTTGAAATGTTGGGGATGTGGAGAAGAACATTTTTTATGGATTATACACATAGGAAATATGACAATAGGAGGATCTGAAACATCTAGGAGGATATCATAGTCAATGATGTGGCTATGAGAATGCCACAAACATATGTAGCCCTATATAATAGAGAAGCTCACCACGAAGCTTCAGTGGTGGAGATGGAAGGTATGATTTGCAACCATCTTGTTTCCATTTTAATTTCCTTGGTTCCAATATAAGTTATGTTTCCCCTCAAATTGTTGATAGTTGTAAACTAAGACAAGTAAAACATGTTAAATCATGGTTGGTACAACTAGCCACTGGAATAAAAAGAAAGGTAACAGAGGTCATACCAACATGCCAATTCATTATGAATGGGTTGTCCACCCAAGAAACTCTAAACATACTCCCTTTAGGATCCCATGACATGTTTATTGGCATGGATTGGTTGGATGTCCATAAATACAGGATGGAATATTACAATAAATCATTAGAGTGTGAAGATGAGTAAGGGGAGAAAAATACCCTACATGGAATTCAAAATCCTGTCTCAGTGAGACAAATATCATCCCTTCAAGTAAACAAGTATTGTAGAAACAAATTCCCTTTGTATGAAATAAAAGTACTGAACTTTGTTGAGGATAGTAAACAAATCCTAGAGGACCATCCTATATTGAGAGAGTATAAAAAATTGTTTCGTGAAGAGATACTAGGTCTACCTCCAAGAAGAGATATTGATTTCTCAATAGAACTTGTACTTGGAGCGATGCCAATGTCTAGAAAACCCTATATAATGAGTACACATGAGCTAGTTTAGCTCAAATTAAAACTAAGGGATATGTTGGAAAAAGGTCACATTTGGCCCAGTGTGTCTCCTTGGGGAGCACCAACCTTGTTTGTGAAGAAGAAGGATGGCACGCATAGGTTTTGCAGAGACTACAATAAACTCAACAAGACGAAAATTAAGAATAAGTATCCCTTACCAAGAATTGATTTGATCAGTTAATGGGTTCTACAATCCTCTCCAAGATTGACTTGAGGTATTGATACCGTCAAGTTCATATTAAGGATGAATGAATTCACAAAACAACCTTTAGGACAATATATGGGCAATATGAATTTGTGGTGGTGCCATTTGGGCTTACAAATTCATTTTTCACCATCATGTGATTAATGAATAATATTCTTAGCAAGTTCTTGGACATATTTGTGTTGGTTTTAATTGATGATATCCTAATTTATTTTAGGAACATAGAAGATCATGAAGAGCACCTCAAGTTTGAGATTCAAGTGCTAAGAGAAAAAAATGTCTATGCAAAGTTTAATAAGTGTGACCTTTTCCAAAAGGAAGTCCATTACTTAGGCCATGTCATCAATGAGGAAGGAGTGGCAGTCCTGACAAGATCAAAGCCATTATGGGTTGGATTACACCAAAATAACTATCTAATATTAGATCCTTTATGGGCCTAGAAGGATAGTATAGAATGTTCATAAAAGGGTTTTCCCATATTGGTTACCAATCACCTTCCTATAGATAAAGGGAGTTAAATTCATTTGGACAACAAAGCGTGAAGAGATTTTTTAGCAGCTAAAACACCTCTAAATCAATTCACATGTGCTAAAAATTGTGGACCTAAAAAAGGACTTCCTTTTGTGTATGGATTCTTGCAAGGAAGGACTCGGAGGGGTCCTCATGCAATAAGGGCATGTGATTTGCTATGAATATAGAAAATTGAATGAACATGAAATCAATTTTGTGACACATGAATTGGAATTGGTTGCCATAGTATATCATTTGAAAATGTGGAGGAATTACCTTCTAGGTAGAAAATTTGTACTTACGACATACCATAATGGGCTGAGATATTGTTTGACCATCCCAAACTCAATGTTAGACAATCAAGGTGGATGACTCTCCTTAGTGAATTTGATTTTGAAATCAAGCATATTAAGGGAAAATAAAATAGAGTGGTTGATTCCCTTAATAGAAGAATTAAAGTGATTCACTTGGAAACTGTAAGAACCTATGAATTGGACATCAAAGAAAGGGTGAAAAGTGGACAAGAGATAGATAAGTTTTTCGAAACTGTAAAGACATATCTAGAGAAAGAGCCCACACAAATGAAATGTGAATGTTATCGACTATTGGATGATGGCTTGTTAACCTAAAAATGTTAGCTATATATCTCAAATTGTGATGACTTGAAGAGGTTCATCATGGATGAACTACATAAAATACCATATACTGGTAATTTCAGCTATCAAAAAATGATCAAAACTACTAAGAAATTGTTTTGTTGGCCAGGAATGAAAAATGACATAGCTGATTTCTTAGCTAAATGTTTAGAATTTTAGAAGGTTAAATTGGAGGATAGGCACCCGACAGTTCTGTTGAAGCCCCTACCAATTCTAGTTTGGAAATTAGAAACCATCTCCATGGAATTTATTACTGGATTACCTAAAACAACCCTATAAAATAAACTTGCAAGGAAATAGATATTTCCAATGTTTTCATGAAATAAATATTTAGGCTACATGCTATACCTAAGGAAATCATATTAGATAGAGATACAAATTTTACCTCAATTTTTTGAAAGTCTATATTTGTTGGTTTTGGGACTAAATTGTTATTTAGTACAACCTATCACCCTCAAAATTATGGAAATAAGGATAGGGTAAACCAAGTGCTATAGGAAATGTTAAGGATGCATGTGATGAATCAATACAATAAATGGGAATAATACCTACCACTGTTATAATTTTCCTACAACAATGGCTATCAGGAGTCACTGAAGATGAGCCTTTTTTAGGCTCTCTATGGAAGACAATGAAATATTCCAATCAGCGAGAATAACCCAGTGGAGAGCATAACACTTGGGCCAAATATGATCAAGGAAATGGAACAACAAGTAGTTCAAATAAAATAGAATTTAAAAATAGCTCAGGACAAATAGAAAATCTATGCGAACAGAAATAAGACTCCTAGAGAGTTCAAAGAAGGGGATCATGTGTATCTTCGAATTAGGCCCAGAAGAGTTTCCTTGAGAATGAGAACTTATGACAAGATATCACCTTGGTTTTTCATACCCTTTGAAATTTTGGATAGAGTAGGACCTATAGCATATAGACTAGCACTTTCTCCCACAGTGAAAGAAGATAATGTTTTCCATGTTTCATTACTAAAGAAATATGTACATGATTCTAATCATATAATTGACTTGTATGTGATTCAGGTGGAACCAAAGGGAGAATTCATGTTGGAGACAAAATGCATACTAGACAGGAAGAAATCCCATATATGAACAAAACCATTGCACATGTCAAAGTGCAGTGGAAACACTTTGGTCCAGAAATGGAGGATTCCATGAAACATGCATGCACATTTTTGTTCACTATTGTACATCATGATAACAGTGGAAGGTAGAACACTAAGGACAATGTTCCTTTAAGGGGAAGGGGATTGTTTCCCCCATCTTGTAAATATAATTATATTTTTCTAAAATACTATGGAAAGACTGGTTATGTGTGGATTTTGGAAATGGTGAACCTTAGTATAGAAGGTAGTGTAAATATTTCTGTTATTAAATAAAATGGAAATTGTTGCATAGCTACTGAAAGGGATTTCCAATACATATTACGATGTGTGAGAGAGAATAGTGAGGGGAACCAATAATGTTTGAGATGAACCCTTCTAGGTCTGTACTTTGTTGGATTCAAATTGCTCATACACACAACAATCCATTGTCCCCAAAAATTTAATTACTAGTCAAGTTGGTAGTTGGAAAGTCTTCCTCAAGAGTCAATGAGGATATGGGAAGAGTACCCCATATCGAAACTTCCTAATTTGACCCAGGAATTAGAAAATGGACCCACAAAATCATGTTGTAGAAGGAAAGAAAAGAGAGGAAAAAGCATGGGAAGAAGGAAGAGGATGCACACAAATGGGTCTCATGACCATATCTGAAGAGGAAGAGGGTGTGTAACTCTCTAGTTGGGAGAAGACCTAAGAATATAAATCGTTTTGGGTACATGAATTTTTGGGTAGTGTTTTCTAATCAAGATGATAAATGGGGTTGTAGATAATTTGAGTGATTGAGTAAGCAATAAAATCATCCCCCCTTGCTTGGTGTGGATAAGACTGGACTACCAAGTACCTATGGAAGAAGGAGAGCAATCTTTGTCCCTTTCTTTTGTTGATTAAAATAAGAACCTCTCTCTCATGGAATCATGGTATGGCTAGGGGGTGGCTAGTTGTGGAGTACACCAAGTAAAATTGTTCCTATGGTTGAGTGGAAAATGGAACACCCTTCAACAGTTGCCAACTGTTTATAAGC
Organism: Picea mariana; assembly: GCA_032191745.1. Classification (NCBI taxonomy): domain Eukaryota; kingdom Viridiplantae; phylum Streptophyta; class Pinopsida; order Pinales; family Pinaceae; genus Picea; species Picea mariana. The sequence goes on from JASDQU010105312.1 coordinate 76,028, forward strand.
TTTAGAAAAGTGTTTTTTTTAGTTTTGTATTATCTAGAGTGATTTATTTTATAATATAGATTCCATGTGCTAGATGATTGTAGAAATTATTATCCTATTTAAATGATGCAAATTGTGACTTTAATTGTCTAGCTGGCTGGGAAATATGAAGTAAAGTTTTGGAAATCATATTCTATAATTGGTTTTCTTCCTTCCCCTGTCTAGAAAAAAAAAGTTGTTGGTAATGGTTTTTTATTCAAATTTGGAGCTTAGTGCCGGATGATCACCTATAGTAGTCTATATGAACTAATCCTCAAATATTAGTAAATTCAAGCCACTATAGTCATCACAAAACAACTTGGTAATTATGAAAGTGCAATTTCCTATTAGAAACTTGAAGGATGGCCAACTGGATTTGGTCTCTCTATTGGTCTGGAAAATATTCTAGACTCAGAACATGAAGGAATATTAGACCCATGTTTGACATTCAGAGAGAAAGCCACACATTAAAGAAGCGGAAAAGTATTTTTGAAACAAATATTAGGAAATGAATGAGAAATGCACTTTAAGTTTTTAAATTTAAAATAAAAATGAAATTTAGAAATTGACATATTGTGAATAATTAAATTCCCTTTGAATTTGGTAAGAAATAAATTTTACTTGGAATTACAAAGTAAATTTTTTGTCCAAAGGGAAAGATTTAGGAATAATAACTAATCCACCAAAATAGTAAAGAAATGCTTGTAATTAAGAGATTAACAAATTTTGGTAAAAAAATAGTTTTATCATGAAGGATTTTTACTTTGAAAATATGTAATACTCTCAAAAACAAATTACATAAATTTATAAATGTAAATGTGCAATTATTTATTTTCTAGGAAAAGTTGAACAAATGGTAAAATATGGTAAATACTGGTAAAATTCTTAAATTACCAACTAAATGTTCTAATATTTGAATAATAAGAATTAGCAATTCACATGTTAAATTTGTGAATTTCTATAAAGGATTTAAATGTGCTAAGTTTATTTAGTTTCACAATTCACACCCTACACAGGTGGCTCTCCACCCTTGGAAACGTTCTTGTAAATATATCTCTTTATTTATTAAAGGTTTGGGCAATATACTCCATGTTATCCATCATAATGTGTAAATATTTATATAAATCCTTTTTCGGAGTACAAACAAAGGAACAATTGTTTGGAGTGTGATGACCAATGGATTTCAAACAATACAATATTAAATATTAAGTTATGATTGTTTGTGATTGGCCATCGAAGAAATAAAAAGAGTGCTCATGATGGATAGACGAAACTTAGGGTTCAAAATACCTAAGGTATTAAAACTTTAAATAAAATATTAATTCATTACCTTTTCGAAGTCTAGTCATCATAGTGAAGGGAAGGGCACCTGTGAAAGAAGTCTAAATTCATTGGAGTGATGGCATGGAAGTTATAAAGTGTAAATATATTAACTTATTAAAACCTACTGTATTTTGGTTGGCGGTCAAACTAATGAAGGGGGGGCATGTGTTTCAAGCCTGAATTGAAATAATATTTAAGAAATATAATAAATAAATGCAAATCCCAAAAACATTTTGAGGAGTTGACCTTTTCGGAGTTGACTTTAAAGAGTTTGGAATAAAACTTTGAAGTGTTTGGAGCATGACTCCGAAGAGTCTTGGGCATGATATTTCAAATATTATAAGATTCCAAATAAATACAATATTGCACATAAAGAAAAGGAATCACATATATTGAGTTTTATGTGAAATTTAGGTATGGAGTTGCGTGTCGGGGATAGTAAATTATATAAATTAATTAAGGTTAATAAATTTAAGTATGTTACAGCCTAATTAACCTTACCATATTATAATATAATCACTTATAATTATATTATGAGTAAGAAATGAATAAATATTAAACTAACTCTAAGGGGAAGAAAGAAAAAGTAAATCCTCATTAATTACCAGGCCAAAATTATTAAGTAAAAAAGTAATTATGGAGGTAAATATTTAGTGAATACTAATTATCTTTAATGAGGATTCAATAAATAAATACTTAGGAGTGATATTTTAAGAAAGTATTAATTAAGTGTCCTAATCAGTTTATAAGAAATGGGAAAATGTTAATCTCTGGCCAAGTGAGCTTATGCACCCTATGGTGACATGGCAAGTTGTGATGGGTCCATGTGTCATTTGGATAATGAGTCACATGTCACTTCAAGAGATGGAGTATTGACATCATGGATTATGCAAATTGCTAGCAAGGAAGCTAGGATTCCCTTGGGACGAAATATGTCCATTGTTAATAGGTTGAAGAGTTGAGTGGGGTCCAGCTGGACAAGTGAATCTCAGCTGTCAGTCAGCAGACTATGAGTACATCAAGACTTCTCACAGAGGAGATGGGATATTCCTCAATACCTCAAATTCATAGCAGTGAGACCACCTAGACCTTTCAAACTCTAAATGGATGGTATCGAGAGAGAAAATTTCTTGATACCATATCTGTTGGAGGTAGAAAAAGAGTGATCTGGGGAAAGTCTACGAAATGATGATTGTAGGCATGTGTGGAATGAATTTTCACCATGGCAGGATAGGTTAGTGCCACGTCGGGGCTAGGTTGGCATCACATCTAATGGAATAGGGAATGAGGTGTCATGTGGATGCCGCATAGCATTAAGAGAGATGTTTCATATGTAAACCTGAGAACTTGGGAAGGTCACAACCCCCATTCTAGAGTTTTGTTTTGAGAGAAATCACTGTCATTGGAAATCTCTTGATGAACAAAAGATGATGGAGTTGTGAAGGGAGGAAGTAAGATAGTTTAGAAAAAGTTAAATTTTAAGGCCCCATCTCTAAAAAGGATAATTAGGGGTTGGGTGTGTTACAACATGTGAACTTTTCATATTAAATATATATCTTAAGAAAATGATCTTTTGGAAACCATGCGAATTAAGCTTCATTTTCTTTTGACAATTGTCTTTTCCTTGTGAATTGTGACATCATAATTGTACCATTATTTACCTCAAGAATGAAGATCATGAATTTTCATTCCTAGTGATAAATACATCAAGTATGGGAAATTTGGTCCATTAGGAAGGTAGAGATACAAGTCTTGAAAAGGACTAAGCCATGCAAAGAAATGAAAAAGGAAATAAGGTTATGAGGAGAAGCATTATTCAACTAAATGGTTCATGTAGAGAGATGGCTCATGCGGAGATATGGCTCATGTGAAGTTCTCTGTATGAGATATAACTCATACTTGGCAAAGTATCAATCATGCAGTAAAGAGGGGAGGGAGAAGGTAATGCGGGAAACAGTGTTGTAGAGAGTCATCAATGTGGAGCAGAAGTGTTGTGGAGAAATGGCCATGTGTTGATTTCTCCACATCATACAAGATTCAAAAATATGTTAAGTATGGGACACTATATTATAGATGATCTGGATTATTCTGATAAAGACATGAAGAAAAAAATATAATAGATATATAACAAGGAAATACACACAGATAATGTACAGAACACATAAATATAGTGAAACCCAACTTCTATTAATGAACAAGAGAGAGAAAAACATTGTAGAACAAATATTGGCAGAATCGGGTAGCTTATCTCTGAAAAGAAAGATATGTTGACTACTCTTCATTCACAACAAGATTTACATCACACTCCATTGCATGCTTCAAGGGCCTCCTTCACCTGAATTATATATGAGAGAGTGAGAGGAGAACAATTCCCATGATTCATGTGGGATAAATTGGACTAAGTTTATAAAATTCCATAGGCATGTAAAACACTAGGACTTCCCTGGCGATCACCCATCCCAATACTACTCTATCCTAAGCATGCTTAACTGCGGAGTTCTAATGGGATATGGTGCATTAGCGCTATGTTGTAGGAATGTACATGACACCAATAGGAAATCATTACATGATGTTCGTAATTAACAAATCAAGATGAGATTACATTCCATTCCCCATAAAAAGGGTGAATATCATGGTTTATCAAAACCACTTGCTCAAAATGGTTATTCAATGGAAAAGGTGGACGACCACTAAGATCCATCTAGATCATTTCTCCCCCCTTAGGAATCAATGGTCCCCATTGCGTCAAGTTCCCATGGGAGATGGGGAGACTTCTACTAAATCTAAAGCTTGGTGCGTTTCTTGCGTTGTTGAGGAAGCTATCTAGCTTAGCTTGTTGAAGGTTGTCATGAACTTATTATTAGAGGGGTTGGATTTGTTCAACCAATATATCTGCATGATCTACCTGAGTGTGGGAGGAATCTGTCGGTGAAGATACAACATGAATAGTATGGAGGATTCTATTATAACCTTGCTTGATTGGGAAGTGTGGAGGCACCCCTGTAGGTGCAACAAGAACATCTTGGTACTCTTATAAAATATTTTCGATCTCTTTCTGCTAGATAGAAATGTATTGGGCTGAGGCTGCAGTGGTGGCATTGTCCTTCTCTTCACCTTCTGATCGAATTGTGAAGAGGATAAACTTTTCACTATGAGAGATTACTTTGTGGAATTGTTTTGGTGGGACAATAGCCAGAAATACCTCTGGTATCCTGTATAGTTGACCCCCCAGAGTAACAATGACACTACGAGGTCTAGAATCATAAAAAATATGATGCCTCCACATATATGGTTGGCCTAATAGAACATCACAAACTCCCATTAGGGAAACATCACACAATACCTCATCCTTGAAGGGCTTGATGTCATAGAGAAGGTGACACTGCTAGCTGACATGAGGATCTTGACCCTAGCGAAGCCACCCAATGTTGTATGGTTATAGGTGTGGTTTTGTTGGTAAATCCAACTGCTTGACAACCTCTGGTGAGATGATGTTATTTTGTCTTCTACTATCAATAATAAAATGTAGTGGGGTCCCCTTCACCCACATATGTGAATGGAAGATTCACTCCCCCTCCTCAAGATCCTCTTCTGGTTGGATTATTGTAGTTGCAACAGTAGCAGTGGGTTCTGCATCAATGTTTTTTTTGCTTTTATTATTTTCTTAATCAGGGTCCAAGTCGGGGTTTGACTCTTTGTCTTTGAGCACAACCACAAATGACTGTATTGAGCGACATTCATCAGTTTTGTGCCAAGGGATGTTGTGGAACTCACACCACTTTCCGGTGTCTTTCTTAGAATTCCCGTTACACTTTTTTTCCTACATCTAGGACTGGATCTCTTGAGGTTGTCCTTCCTTGCTCTTTCCTCCATTATGTGAGTTAGATTTTCCTTTTCCATCCTTATCCCACTTACTCTGCTCAATTTTGACTGCATATTGATAAGCATCTCTCAGTGACGAGATGTCCAAGAAATCCATCTATGTTTGGATGTACTTGTGTAGACCACTACGGTACTTCAAAACCAGGTGTTGCTCGGAGTCTTTGATACCCAACTTTGAGCGCAAGGTATGCAATATGTTGGTGTACATTGACACCGTCTGGTCTCTTTTCTAACACAGATTTGTCCATCTCCTGTATTGGTCATCATAGGTTCCAACATGATATAATTCCTACTTTAGGGCATCTGCAAAGGCCGCCCAAGTTGGTTCTCTCCCAAATTGTGTATATTCATATATGGTGAACCTCTCCAAGTAACCTTCAAACTAATATAGGACATGGGGAAGGGCTTTAAGGAGCGCGAAGGTGATGTTTTCATTGTCAGAAATATTTTGGACAAAGTAATAACCTTCTAGAAAATTCAACCGTTTTTCTAGAGAATATGCATCTATCTAGCCTTCAAATAAGGGGATATCAAAATTAACCTGTACCTTGAAGGGTGTCCCACTTGTGAAATGAATTCTCATCAAAGATGCCTCAATTGCTGCCATCGATAGTCTTCGAGGGATATGAGCAAAGTCGTCCATCATCTCATTCCTCTATCATACGAGGGATTCCTCGAGAAATGTCTTGAAAGGATATCCTACTTTGTCATCTATCTTTTCTTCCGCCATGGGAGGTCACTTGGGCTGGCGAGATCATTTGTCTTCAAGTGAAGCTAGCTCGAGACATAACTCTCTATACCCTGACCTCGTCGGGGACTTGCTCTGATACCACTGATCCATATTATTTTGAGAACGACGTGAAGACAAAAAAATAACTAATATATAACAAGGAAATACACGGAGATAATTCAGAGAACACAAAAATATAGTGAAGCCCAAATTTTATTAATGAACAAGAGAGAGACAAAAATTGTAGAACAAAAATTGTTAGAATAGGGTAGCTTATCTTTGAAAATAAAGAGATGTTGGCTACACTTCATTCACAACAAGATTTACATCACACTCCATTTCATACTTCACCTCAATTATATATGAGATTGAGAGGAGAACAATTCCCATGATGCATCTGGGAGAAACTGGACTAAGTTTATAAAATGCAATAGGCATGTAAAACACTAGGACTTATCGTGTGATCGCCCATCCCATTACTACTCTTGCCTGAGCGCTCTTAACTACGGAGTTCTAATGGGATCCGATTCATTAACGCTATGTTATAGGCATGTACATAAGACCACTAGGAAATCATTACATTGTGTCTGTAATTAAAAAATGAAGATGACATTACATTCCATTCCCCATCAAAAGGGTGAATATCATGGTTTATCAAAACCATAGGCTCAGAATGGCGATTCAGTGGAAAAGGTGGATGGCCACTGAGATCCATCTAGATCAAGAGAGGAGGAGAATCATGTAGGAAATTCAAATAAGGAGAAATAGATTTCATAGAGAAAGGGTCATATGTTGGTTTCTCTGGATAGAACCACATTTGAAAATAGACAAAGTGTCATTGTATGGGAGGAAAAGTGAAGTACCAATGAAAAATGCAAAGAATATTTTCCATTTGGAGTGTGTGTTATAAGCTTAATGCAAGGCTTCTCTGCATCATGAAAATGGATAAGTATTGAAAGAGTGTGCTTTTCTCATGAAGTAATAAGGAAATGTAGAACTTGTATTGTACGGTAAAAATGATTGATTGATTTTGATAGAAGGGAACCCTTTTTCAATACTAAAACATAGCATGAAATACATGGTTGAGACATGAAAATGGATCAACACCTATCCATGTCAAATTGAAGTAGTATTCTATGGTCTTCTTTCAATGTGAAAACATAGCACATGATTAACCACCTACATATTCCCATTTGAAATGCAATCAAACAATACTATAGCACCTCATTTATGAAAAATCCTCTTTGACTCCGTTACACTGGTGCATCTCTTTATTTTCAACCAAACTCATATCTAGATCTTTTAATTCCACATTTTCCCAATGTAGGAGATACCATGCAATGAATGGATCATTTATAT
>JASDQU010105312.1:113975-124835 GCA_032191745.1 Picea mariana
AAGTAATTTATAAGAATATTTTAATGTGATACAAAAAGTTTTTTTTTTTTCTTTTGAGTTTGAGGTTTAGTTAAAATAAATTATTATATTATATTATCATGTATCTCCTAGTGTGCTACTTAGATTTCAAGCTAATGAGATTGAGTAAAAGTTATTTATAAGAATATTTTAATGTAATATAAAAAGGGTTTTATTTCTTTTGAGTTTGAGGTTTTGTTAAAAGAAATTATTATATTATATTATAGTATCATGTATGTTTCCAATGATAATATAGATTTTATAAGATGATAGATTTCATAATAAAAAGTTTTTTAGATTTTTATGTATTTTTTATATAAGATGTTTTCAATGATAATATAGATTTTATAAGATGATAGATGTTGTAATAAAAAGTTTTTTAGATTTTTAATGTAAAGTATGGATATAATAATGGTAATATATTATTTTGAGATGATTTATGTAAAATAAATTATTGAGTGATATTTATATGTATGAAAAAATGGGATTCAGATAAGTTAAATGAATTTGGTTAAGTATCTTTCAGTATGTAGTTTTTATATAGTTAAGTGATTTAACTTGTTAAGTGGGGAAATAAGAAAAGTGGGTTTGATTATGGGAAAAATATATACAATTAAGTATGTTTAAGTCATTGGAGTTTTGGGATGATCTTCTATGGAAGTCTTAGTTACTAGTTACATGACACAATAGCCAGAGGTGATGATTGATTTTATGTGTTTTATTTTACTAGCTCTAATCTCACTTCTTTAGAACTATAAAAATCACTAAATACAACCATTGTTAAGTGGATTATTCAAAATTATAAGAAATTGGATAGTCACAATTAATAATACTCTCCAAATATGAATTATAAATTAATGACTTACTTTATACAATCCCAAAAATAATATTCCAAACTTAAAAATCCTATCAATTAATAAAAATGGAATATATTATTTATAAGAAGCTATTTTTAATGAAAAATATATTTTTCATTAATTTTTATGTAAAATATTAATAATGTTTACTATAGGTTACCGGGAGCTTGGGAAATAGATGTTCGAATGGTTTAATCCAATTCTATTTATTTATACAATAAATTTTACTAACCTTATAAGATAGTAAACATATTAATAATGTTTACTATCTTATAAGGTTAGTAAAATTTATTGTATAAATAAATAGAATTAGATTAAACCATTCCAACATCTAGTTTTCAAGTTCACGAGTTCAGGGAGCTTAGGACTAGTTGAGAAAGTTCCCAATTGGCTAGGAACTCTTTTGGAAACTTAGAGATTTTTGGGAGCTTCAACATCAAAGAAATGAGAACTTGGGAAGTCCTAAAAGAAGAGCTTTAAATTAGAATTATATTAAATTAAAATGTAAATATATTTATTCCTTTATTACAAATATATAATTCCTTACAACTATTTTCATTATATTTATTCAAAATATCACTATAAAACTACGATTAAACTACACGTAAATATTATTTCAAAAATTAGTAAAGTAAAAAAAATTAATAATACTCACTTTATAGTTGTGGATATGAAATTTTTTTGATGCTTTTATGATTTCCTTCAAGCCCAAACTAAACATGAAAGTAGAATAAATCAATACCCTATCCACCACAAGCATTTTCTCCACTCTGTAGTTGATATCAACCAACAATATCATTGACTTTTATTGTATTTTCATATTAAAAGAGTACTACTATTTTTTTTTCAATAAAAAAAAAGAATAATGCTTCAAATTTACAAAGATGTTTAAAGTTTATATATGTAAAGTTTAATTTTAAAAAGATGTTAAAATTGTATATATGTATTTTCAATTTTGTTTCTCATTTTCTAATGGAATCTTTATGGATATTAAAGTTTAATTATTGTGTTAAATATATTCATATAATTATTAGCACAAATTAAATTTGTAATTTTAATATTGTATTTGTTGCAATAGGAGAAACATTGTCCTCTATTCAACTTTCAATTTTATTGAAATAAGATTTAAAATGTATCAATATCTCTATACATTGTAATCTAAAATATTTTTTATATTTTTTTAATATATATTATTGCAACTTCCAAATTCAAGTTTCGTGTAAATTTGAGGGAAACTTCTACTCATTCTGTTCTGGACACTAGTATTCAAACATAGAAAAATAAAAGTGTTATAAATTTCATAGTATGTAAAAACCTTAAAAATAATTAAAAATATAAAAAAATATTAAAAAAATTCAAACAAATTAATAGTGATACAAATTAAATTTTAAAATATAAAAAATTATTAAAAAAAATAAAACAAAATAATAGTAATACAAATTAGAAAAATGATATTAATAAAAAATTCAAGTGGATTATTAAATATTATATATACGATTTTTATTCACAATTATTATCTAAATATTAAAAATTATTATCATTATTTAAATATTATAAAAAAAATTAAGCTCTTTTTACAATCCTTGTGAGGGAGATGTGTAATTTCTTCCATACTTAACATGGAGTTGACACATATTATTTGAAAAAAAAATCAATGTAAACCATAAATAGAATATTTCAACTTCCACCTTAAATAAAACAATTTTATACCAATTTTATATAGAGATAAAGTAATTAAAAGTAAAAAAATCTTATTTGTGGATAGATGCTTTCTACTTCTCAGCAAAAAGGATATATGTAATTCATTAATATAGAGTTGACATGCAACATTTAAAGAAATATTAATTAAGAAAAATTCAATATGATCAATAAATAAAATATTTCATATCAACCTTATCTATATCTATAAAATATTAATAAAACAAATTCAATGTGAACCATAAATAAAATGTTTTTTTATCAACTTTATCTATATTTATAGATGAATAGATAGATAACAAATGAAATTAAACTAGTGTAAATTCATTTTATTTTGAGATTTTTAAAAAAAAAAAATTAATATAGACAAATTTTTTTATTAAAAAAAAACATTATAATTAAGATAAATTTATACTAATTATTATAAAAATAAAATTATGTTACTTTATTAAACTTTTTTATAAAAAATTCAATCACTATATTTATTTAGTATTATTAAAAATCTAAATAAATTACCAAGTATTAATACATTTTTTTATCTATAATTATTATTTAAAAAGTAATACAAAATTCTAGGATAAATCTTTTTGTCAAGATGTCCTTGGATTTTATTAAACCTTTTATGAGAAATTCGTTCATTTCGACCATAATAGAAAATACCCTGGCCACTTAATCCGTGGCTAATGAACTAGCATCTTGCCGCCTGATCATTTTCTTGTTTGTTAAGGTTAATTAAGTTAATGAATAGTCTAGGTTAATTAGGTATCTTTTAATGATTAAGGAACACAATAACATATTATTTGTGTTAATTTTAATTATATATCTAATTAAAAAACTGATTAATCTGAAAAAAAAAATTATAAGTATGCACCTCTCTCCGTAAATATAAAATATGTAATAACTAATGCTAAAATCAGACACCATTCCACATCATATTCTTTGTAAGATTTTACTCTTCTAAATACACCGCACCATATTCATGTTTAAACTATTCGGAGTTTATATACAGCCGACCCTACAAATTTTCAATGGCTTTTGGTTAAAGAACATATGGATATACTTATAAATGACAATTTTCTTATAAACTTTAAAAAAAAAATCAATCACTGTCTTTAATCAATTGCTTTTAATATAAACATTTATTTGCACTCAGTATTTGAAGAATATAGAAAACAAAATATAATATTTTAAAAATATGTTTGATTTATATGTTTATTGGCATTTAATATTCGAAGACTATCCCAAACAAAATATAATATTTTAAAAAGATGTTTGATTTATATGTTTATTTTATGAGAGTGGGATGGGAGATTTATTAGAGAAAACATATACATTATTATGTATATGTTTTTTCTAATAAATTTGTTAACCTTATCCTTATATGAGGGGTGAGGGAAATATTGGACAAATGTATTATACATTTTTCAAATATTTCCTCCACTTTCATATAAGTGGGAAAATATTGGAAAAATGTATTATACATTTCTCAAATATTTCTTTCATCCTCCACCCCCATATGAATGGGGAAATATTGGAGAAAAGTTTTATACATTTCTCAAATGTTTTTTCCACCCCCACCTTCATATAATATGAGGATGGGGATAGTGGAAATATTGGAGAAATGTATTATACATTTTTCAAATATTTTCTCCACTCCCCACCCTTATAATATAATATTTAAAAATATGTTTATTGACACTCAATATTTGAAGACTATACAAAACAAAATATAATATTTAAAAAAAATGTTTGATTTATATGTTTCTTTTAAAAACTAGGGAAATTAGCATTTTCTACTTAAAATTAAGTCAAAACATATATTAGATTATAAGAAGATTTCTAAAATCACACAATTCAAATATGACAATTCAACTATGACATGGGTAATTTGAATTTTGATAAATATTGATTAACTTAATTTCAATAATGACAAATTGAAAAAAGTTAGAAAAAATAAAATGTTAAAGCTTCCTTATAAATATTGTTAATATAAAACATTCCTTTTTAGAATTTAAGCATAGATTTTATTTTAAATGAAGAGGATTTGTAGATAAGAAATATCAAGTTAATCTCTTTTTCATGTGATGCTTAAATTGAGTTTTCTTTCCTAAATAATGTTAGAATAAGGAATTATTTCAATCTATTTTTCATGTGATGAATAGATTGAGTTTTCTTTCCTAAATAATGTTAGGATAAGGAATTATTTGTTGTTCTTTCCTAAATAATGTTAGATTAAAGAATTATTTGTTGTTGGAGTTTAGTTATAATTTTGATTATATAGAAAGAATTAAAAGATTTTTCTTTTAATTTTATTTTTTTTAAGATTTTTTTATATGTGATTATGATCCATTTCATTAAATGTATTTCAAAGTATTCAAAATTATGGAGAAGTTCATATTTTATTTCATTTATCATGTACTAAGTTTATGATTAAATTCGATTTAGTCAAACTTGATATTTAGGTTCAAGAACCATTTTGGTCTATGTGTCTTTATTTTGTGGGTCTATAACTTCCTTTTGAAGGAACGCTTTGATTGAATCGTGTGTGAATATAGAGTTCAAGTTTTCCTTTCTATCGTCTCAAATTATGATATTTTTTAATTGAAACATCAAGTGTTATAAGCATAAGGGAACTTAATTTTTACATTAAATTGGTGTTAAAATCCTAAGGGAAATTATGCTTGGTTTGTTATCTAATATGGAGAAGATTGATAATGACCTTCAGTAAAGGTCAAGAGGCTACATATTCTATTCATGTAAAAAAATGTTTATTATTTATATATGGTGATGCCAAGGATATCAATCATAATTGCATAATGGAAACAAACTAATGTGTGCTCATATGAATGCTATGAAATTGTATTGACATAGATATCATGACATGATATTTTCATTATGTTTTATATAATCCATATGCTTTTGTTGTCATATGATGTCACTATTCTTGTTGATGTAGGCAACCAATTATTTGAATAATGATTATAGGTGTTCTTGTCTATCTCAGACAACTCTAGGTTGGGATTATGATAGAAACAATTATGGATCATAAATCACAATGTTCTTCATTGTCTAGGAGAAGTCCACATTGAGAGTTTCATGGTAAGAAAAAATCAAGGTAACTTGCGAAATTAATAATTTTGTTCTGGATTATACTATACATTCAATGTAGATCTAATTAATGTGTTTGTGTGATTCATGCATGTGCAAGAGACAATGTGAAGTGTTGTTAGCTCGCTAACGAATGGGCGTGGAACAAACCAAAAGACTTTCGATGTGTTGTATTGGGAAAAATAAATTTAGTGACTTGTCTAATAAAACCCCCAAAAGAGGCAGATAATCTCTTTGAAGAATATGTGGGTTAAGGAAGTCATGTAGCGTGGAAAACCCATTTAGTGATGATACCATTTTTTCTATATATGATTCCTATTTTTACTATGTCAAAAGAGTCAATGTATCATTTTTCTTATTACATAATGTTTGATTTAATTATAGGGTGATTATAATTCTTGTTTTCTTATGTGGTTAGGTGATTATATTCCTATGTTGTAGTACCATGGAATGATTATGTGACTAGAACATCTACTCCCATATGTTGTGTCTTATCCATCAGAGAGGAGAGGGGCTTCAATCCACAATATCATATAAGTATTAACATAGGATGATCCTTACGTAGATAAGGGAAATCAAAAGGGATTGATGTCTCCTACTTAAATAATGGTTGAATGGTTGCAAAGTGAGCATGCTTTCTTTCTTTTCATTCTCCTCCCATGAGTTCATGCCATATTTTTTTATATGTTTTATTACTTGATAAATGTCTTATACAGTGGGATCTATCCTTCATATGTATCTAATAGATGAAATTAGGTTCATATGCCTCTATTAGGCCAATATTTTTTTGTAATGTAAGAATCATGTTGTGATTTGGGATTGGTACAATAGTGATATACCATTGAGAGGGGATATGCACCAATTACGATATTTTTAGCACGAAGTATGGGTCTCATGTCCCTAAACATGGTGTGATTTGTAAAAAATAAAGGACATTCTAGTGGAATAATATGCCACAATGGATCTTACAAGTTTTTTGTAAATTTTATCTCCATTGTGTAATGTTCACTTATTATTATAACTTAATGTTACTGAAATAAACTGGTAATCCAATAAAAGGAGCTACATAATAAATACCAAACCATCCACAAAATGAACATAACATATTAGTATGAGAAATTGAATACAGGAAAAAGTTGCGAGAAGGTGAGATTTATTCCTTGGTCTTTTCTTGTTAGGTACAAAATTTAAATACAAAGAAAGATGAACTCACTATGGATTTTCCATAAACATTGTGGCCTAAATGGTTCCTACATGGTATCTTACTTCCTCTTTTCTACTGACAATATCCCACTCATTTTCTCTACTGAACTATGGAATAGTAATAAATACTAATAATAGAACCCCTTGTTTTCCTAGTGAAATGATATTTAACATGTCCTAATACTTGTTTAAAGTTACGATTAGAGTTTTTGATATCTCAAATCTTATAATGGTTAGGGTTTCAAACCCTCTCAAATATACTTGAAATTCCAAGCTATTGGTTATGGAGCTTTATTATCATCTTGATTCATAGGTCTTTGTTTAGTCACATTTGGACTCTAGTTCCTAATAGGGAGGTGTGTGGGACATTCCCCCCCATGAATGTCGCTAAGGGCTCCAAGGGGGGTAATGAAAATTATTTAGAGCCTCCCAGGTAGGGGTTTAGAGGTAGTTTCCTCAAAGATAATATTTTTGAAAAAAATCCTTCTAAAATATTGTAATTTCATAGTCAAATGGGACCATTCATTATTATGTTATAGATCTTACGAGAGAGGTTATGTTGGTTCCTTTTTTCCCTAAAAGGAAACCTTATTTTTATAGGGGAATTATATTATGGTTGGGTACAGAGAGACAATATTGTGGCTAAGAGAGGATATCATGAGAGAGTGAAGAGGAGGTTACAACGGATGTGTTGCAGGTGTTTTCCCTTCATTTTTCTAGATGTAATAAAGGAAGATTGGTTGTTTCTCCATGGAATTATCCCATATTAGATGAATCGATATATCGATGTCTCTCTTGTATTGTGTTCTTCTATGTTTTATTTTTTCATTAATTTTGATTTGTTGTATTTTTTTATTTCTTCGTGATCCTATTCCTAACAACTAGTATTATAGTCAAAGATCTATCTGGATGATAAGAAAACAGGGAAGGAGGGTTCCTAGTTTGAATGGGAGCAATGAAAGAAGAAGGAAAGTTTAGGGTATTTAAGTTTAATGATAAAAAACGTTGGATTGTTATATTATTTTCAGTGATAGAATAGTCATACAACTATCTAGTCAAGTTTGATTGACTAGGTGAAGCATCGATTGGCGAGTTAAGTCAATTCGATGGTTGAGTTGAAGTTTGTAGTGATCTATAGGGAAGTCAAAAGTTGAAGTGATCGATATGAATGTTGAAAGGTAAAGTGACAAGATATTTTCAGGAAGTCGAGTGAAAACCGACCGATGATCGACTTGTAACATCACTTGACCCCCTAGTTCTCATTTGGGTTGATGAGGTGTCAATTTTTTTTATTTTTACAACTATTTGGTTTCCCCAATTAGACCTCGTATATTTATTCTTCTCATCTAGAGTTTTTCAATGACTATAACCATGCTCAATTCTAAGCTCTGGATCAAAATTTACATCCCTCCAAAGTTTATGGGCTTTCATTGGCCAACAAACAGCTCATTAACATGTGGCATCCACGTGGCCACTTATTACTTGCACCATCCGACGTGGAAACAATACATTCATTTCACTGGATTGATCCTTTGGCCCACATTTTTCGTCATCGGGTTTTTTTATCCCAAATTTCACCCAACTAACAAAACTTCGATGACAATACTCCAATGGGTACCATTCCTAGATCTGACGGCTCTCGACTCTTGATCCCTACAGTCCATTTCATGTCATTGATGCCAACTTACATGGAGTTTATATTCTATCCCTTACCATGCAATGTGGACCTTACTGTGGATTGACGACTAAGTTTTAACCTCATTTATCCAACGACCAACATCTGTCCCTAATCCTAGACTTCTATCGTCGTCAGTTATTACTTCGTCATCGTTGACACCTGTCAAACAAAAATGACCTTAATAACATCCCACGCTGTTATCAGACTAATCGGTAGGTGCAGACACTAATTGATCTCCTTAGATCCACGTGGATCTAGAACAAAACAGGACGATACATGACTCTTTCCCTATGTTTTGACTATTGAATTAACTAGGGTGAAGGAATGAATAACATACCTTATTATCGCTTTCTAGGGTCTTTGTTGCTCCTACTTTGCTCCAACGCTCTCGTGAAGTCCATACCAAGACAACACAAACCAACCAAAGTGAAGATAGCACAATATATTCAACAGTTAGCCTATGTGTATGATCAAGGAATTACACAATAAAGTGGAAATAGCTTTATCGGAAAGGGACATGCCACTGTATCATATTAATGGAAAGTAAAGCTTACAACATGAGCCTTGATGTCGCAAACTTCCTTTCGATGGCTCTTGGATCCGACACACACACTTGTTCAATCCTTGCATGAAGAATATCAAATCCTCTTGATAGACTTGCTGGAGTCTCCAAGCTATTGTTCAATGCTAGGTCCTTCACACAATTCTTTCACCAATTCTCCAATGAATCTTGCTTAACCTTTTCCATGAGAATTCCCTCAATATATAGGAGAGAATGAATTAGTTACTTAGATAAGAATGATCCCACAATATCTGGGAATCTAGTACAAGGATAACCATTCGAATGCCAACCCATCCTTCTAGAAGATTCCCTTCTAGAAACATCGAGAATTCACCTTTTTCCATGCTTTAGGAAGAGTTCACACCCTGGCAGTTCAACACAGTGTGAGAAATTCGCACCCTGGATTAGGGTAGCTTGCGAGAATTATGCATT
Organism: Picea mariana; assembly: GCA_032191745.1. Classification (NCBI taxonomy): domain Eukaryota; kingdom Viridiplantae; phylum Streptophyta; class Pinopsida; order Pinales; family Pinaceae; genus Picea; species Picea mariana. Next base: position 123,532 of record JASDQU010105312.1, read on the forward strand.
CTCGCAGGAAAATATACTAGCAGCCTGTGAACAGTCTTCAAAAAATGAGTTTTTTGGAAGAGATGAAAGTAACTTTTTCTCAAGAGAAAGTTCTTATGAAGAGCCTGAGTACACCATCATCAATACATCATCATGATAACCATAATCATGGGTAATAGAATGCCCCCCAAAGTATGAGGTTGGAACCAGTGACAACCGAAAGACTTTGTAAGCTGCATGTGTGTGTCGGAAACCAGGAGCACACCTAATCGGAAACCTATGAACAACCAAGCATCTACAGAATATCATATATACCAATTTTTAGGTAGGCATTCCCATAGTCAGATCATAAACTGATGACAATTGTAGACCTGGGTCATGGCCACCAATCATACACTATGGATCCATGTCGTCAAAATATAACATAGCCACAGGGAATACACTGTGGATCTATGTGAGAAATTTCAAATCTAGACGTCATAGCCACGAGACATACACAGTGGATCTATGTGTCGCAAATTATACATACTCCATCACAACCTGGACAAAAGAGATGATATCCAGGGTCTTCAATCTCATCGCCCCAAGTACGAATCTAACCACGTGATTACATGTGTTGAAGTCAAACATGGAAGAAACCAAGTGATTACCGGTCATTGATGAAACCATTAACAAGTGCGAGGGAAATCACCATTGATGTCAATGACTCCCAAGGTACACTAGTACAATCCATCGAGTCGAACATCCGATGGAATCTTTCGATCAAGAGTCAATTATGTAAACCCACTGTCGAAAGCGAGGAAACCTGCCATTGAGGCATGCAAGCTCCAAGGTACCAAAGAATTTCTAAGTCTTGATTCTGGATAATGAGTTGAAGCCAACAGAACAAAACTCGTCATAGGAGGGTCTTGATGTATCCCCCATCAATGACATGAAATGAGTAACATATTTTGAAGGTGAAACAGAGTATGATGTAAATTGAACTGGACACAGGGAAGGCCAACACGGAGAGAATGGACAACTACAGATGGCCGACTCAATATAGGTTTCAGATGGACTTCTCTTGAACATATGAACGACACAACCAATGATTTGGCAGCATTGACTCAAAGATGACACAGGGAATGACCTTGTAGCAAATCGAATGAGAGACAAATGGATTTCCCAAACCGGCTTCAAATGTGATGAATAGGGGGTGTCATGTTTAAGAGTGACACTTACTGCCAATCAATATGAAGATGAAAACATATCCCTTTCCCAAATTTTCCCCCACCATTTCTGGCGAGTACCTCTTTATTTTTACGCAAGCTTGAGGAGGATAACAT
>JASDQU010105312.1:146978-159581 GCA_032191745.1 Picea mariana
TCATGAAGTGCCACTTGTCACTTCTCAAACTCCCTTGAACCCACTTGGTGATTTGTTCCTTCCTTTCTGCGAACTTTGGATAAATTGGTATATCCCACAAAGTGAATTTAGAAAATATTTAATAATATTTCCCTTGGCTTAAGCCTCTATGTCTTAGATCCCTTCCTAGACCCTTAGCCACCCTTTCCATCTAGTGGATTTTAAGCCCCCCAAACTCTTTGTTATTAGGTTGGTCTGCAATAGTGATGTTTTTCCATCTAAATCATAGTCGTATTATATAATACAAAATAGGAACATTGACCCCAAAATCTCTTGTCTCTCTAGCCCACATACACAACTATATTTATATTACAATCGAAGTTCATCCTAGGGGTATTACATTCCCCTTCCCCTTATTTATTCACTTTCCCCGGTGCAGTATATATATACACATTTAAAATAAAAAAAAACTTAAAAGTTTACAAAAAGATGCAGGTACTCTTCCCACATAGCATGCTTATATTCCCAAGTTGCTTCTTCAGGACTGTACTAGGTCCATTGGACCTTTACTAGATTTATGAATCGATTATAAAGTTGCTTGGGTTTCTGTTCCAAAATGCATACTCGTTGTACTTGGAATTATCCCTCTGAATCCACTAGAATTACATTCTATTCAATAACATGACTAGTATTAGGAACATACTTCTTAAGTAAATATACATGAAAAAAATTATGGATATGTATGGATTGATCCAGGTGGATATTGGTGGCCATCCACCTATTCCAACTGGCTCCTCTTGACAGTTTTTAGTTCAACATGTTATTTTATACTTCTTTGTAATTTTGGGTTCTACACTTATGGGGATGTATGAATCCCTAAACATCTTCCAAGTGGATACTGGTGGCCTCCGATCTAATCCAACTGGCTTATTTTTTATGTTTTCATGTCAACATATATTGATGTACTTTCAGGTCTGTTTTGGGGCCCTAAATAGTGTTTTATTGGCTTTCCATAGTAACACTATAGACAAAGTTATATTTCGATGGTGTAATACGTATTTCTCAAAACTACCTTTCCAACAAGCTATCACATGCCTAAAACGAAGGTCGTATGCAAAATTTACGACCCTAGGATGTTGAGGTACCAACTTACACATAAGGGCCCACATAACTGTTGGCATTTCATCTCCTATGGTTAGGTTTTTAGATGTATATGATTTTTTCACTCATGAGAAATGATAAAAATTCCTCTATATCCTCATTATAATCATCCTTCTCAGATGGATGCATGTAGCGGCCACATCTCTTCTCAGAGATATGTGCCACCATTTGAGAAAGTTGTTTCAGTTCTGTAGTTTTACAGTTTCAACCTATTTCATTGGATATTGTTCACTTGATATTTGTGTTGCTCTCCATATCTCTATGTTTATTGTATTCATTTTGTTAATTAGTTCATTCCTCTCCTAAATCCAGATCAATGGTATCAGAGTGATCTGCTCTTAATTTATTTTTCTTCTTTGTGCATGTCCCTGACAAGATCCAAGTACAAGAAGTTGGGACTCGAACCAATCGAGCCTTTGCAATATCGATCGCACTGAGCCCAACAAAAACCCATGGGGGAAGAAACAAAATTTGATGTAGTAGGAGATCCTTTTAAAATGTTTCTCGAGGAATCCCTTGTGCAACAAAGGAATGAAATGATGGACAACTTTGCACAGATGCAAAGTTGTATATTCATCAAGAGGCCATGCAACCCCCTTAAATGTATAGGTAAATTTTAATATTCCATTATTTGAAGGAATGATAGATGAAAATGTTGTATATAAATGGTTGAATCTTCTCGAAGGTTATTTTTCGGTCCACAATTTTTTCGATAGGGAAAAGATTACTTTTTCACTCCTCAAGGTTGTCCCCCATGTTAAGGACTGGTGGGATACTTACTCTGAGCAAAGGGTCATAGAGGAGTCTGTAATATGTGTAGTTTACACTACATGGTATTACTTATGGGATGCCAGTAAATAATAGTACTACCCTATTGGAAGCTATGAGGACTAGTACACGAGATGGACCACCCTGCATTAGGAAAGGAACTAGACAATACCAGATGTTTCCAATATTTTCCATACCCTCTGCATCAAATTGGGTATAAAATACTATCAGGGACATCTGGTGCTCAAATATCATGGTTTTTTTCATACATACATTCAAAAATAAATGGAGTTTCTAGATATCGCCTCATTGGGTATGGCTTATAGATATGTTGTCAAGATTGAGAACAAGTTTAAGAAGAATAGGTGAGAGTTTGGATCTGCAAACTCCTCATAACCAAATCAGGGAAAAGGTGATGCAGGAGCATCACTCCCACGCTAGCCATGTGCTAGCTAGCTAGCCCACATAGTGCACTCAAGGAGGAGAGGCGCCAACCCTCTAATATTTTGAATTTGAATGAAGGGCATTTAATATCTGTAAGGCTGTTAGAACCAAAAGGTTGTGCCTATATGCAAGCTTTAGATGTAGATAGCCTTTAATGGTTGTAAGGCTGAATCTAGCTCCGATCTAGACTAGACAGCCATTTAATTGTGAATTCAATGTAATTGAATGAGGGTAGGTGAGATGGAGGGAAGATCTCAAAGAGCCCCCTCATGTAAAAGATATTAGATCTTATTTTGGAGAGGGGTGATTAGTGACTAAGGAGCATAGAGATAGAGGTAGGAGAGATCTGCGTGAATAGAGAGAAGAGAAGGAGCAAGACTCTGTCAAAGTCTAAGCTCGAGAACACATTGTAAAAAGAAACATTTAATATTAATATAAGCAACAGTTTTTCCTGCATATTATTTTGTGGTTGCATGAATGTCTTTATGTGTGTTCATTATATGTAGTAGATGTGTGTTAGTATGCATTTGCAGGGACAGATAAGTTATGCTATCTGTTGGGTTCTTTAATTTCAGGTTTGGGGATCGTTTAGGCTTCATGGCAATAGGGCGTGATAGAACACTGTGGTTTCTGAAAGCTAGTGCATAGAATGCACTTCCAATTCTACGAAATTTGGACAAAGACGTGCCAGGAGGGAGCACCAGTCAAAGTATTAAACTTAGGAAGAAACACTCAAGGTTGATAAATACCTTGGAGGTAAGACTGTGTAGAGGAGAACACGACAGAAGACAGAATCACTATGGGATTCTAGAAGAGCTCTGCCAGGTGGGCATTGAGTAGATGCACGGGTTGCATTGGGGAGAAGAACTCTGGTTAGAGTTCAGAAGGAGATAGAATCACTGAGGATTCTATAGAGATCTTTCGGGAGGGCATTGAGCATAGACACAGAGTGTAGAGGAGAACTCCATTGTGGGTTCAAGGAGAAATCAAAATCACTGAGGATTCTGGGAGCTCTGCAAGGAGGGCATTGAGCAGCTGCCAGAGTGCACAACAAAACTCGTCTTAGAGTTCGTTGATGGGAACAAAATCATTGAGGGATTCTATAGGATCTCTGCCAGGAGGGCGTTGAGTAAGTGCCAATTTGTACAAGAAGGACTCCTAGAGTTCTGAAGGAGAGGGAAGTGTCAAGAAGACATTCACAGGGTTGTTGAACACCCTACAAGCTCAGTAAGGAGTGCTTGAGCAGGAAGTCGCCAGAGGGAATTTCCATCCTTTCAAGGAGAGAAAGGAATAGAGACTTAGAGGTCTAAGAAATAGAAAATCTTAGGAAAAATAACACCCTCGTGTGTGCAGAGACCTTGTAGGAATCATAGAGGTTGAGGAAACCTTTCAAGGTTTCATAGAATAGAAGATCAGGAGAGATAATGCCTTTGTGCACAGATCAATAGCTACAAAGAGTGCAGGAAGTCAGCGAAACCCTTCAAGGTTTCACGGTCCTGAAGTTTAGGAGGGAAAGTGTCTTCAAGCATGCAGGAGAGACCAAGGATACAGAGTTCGCACCTTGACAAACAAAGGCCTAAACCTTTGACACTTTGGAAAACTTCCAAGGAGAAGGAAAGAGCACTAGCTCAGGAGGGAGCTATAGTTTCCATTGATTCAGAGCTGGAGAGGAAGATCTGGACCATTGGAGTTTCATGTCTAGGCAACGTAGGAGGGCACAGTGGAAAAATGTAGATCTGGGCCATCATATCTAGCTCATATACTCGATAGCCATCAGATCTGTTGAAAGGGGCATGAGGTTTAAACCCTCGCTAGCAGAGGAGAGAACCCGAAAAAGTCCCAAAAATGATAGAGGTACCAGGATTTCGAGGTTCGAAACTTCAGAGATTCTGAGCACAGAAGACTGGGAGATTAGAGGTCATGGGTCACGAAGTCCCGAAGACATCAAAGCCCTCCATCTAGGAGGATGTGTGTCACAAGATCCTCATATTTCGGGGATTCGACATCGAAGAGTTGAACAGGGAAGTCTTTCGACTTCATGGCTTGCGAAGTCCCGAAGTAATCAGGACCGTCCAAGCAGGAGGCAATGTGGCAGGGATCAAGGCACCAGGGAAATCCCCAAAAGGACTATTTCGGTACTTCAGGTACCGAGAAATCGAAGGAGAAGAGGCCTTGCAATGGGGGGTCGCGAAATCCTGAAACACGATAACCCGAAAGAATTGAGGGAATAACGTCGGGCCATGAAACAAAGTTATGGGTTTTTCGGCACACCAGTTATCGAGATTTCAGAAATTGGAAATTCAGGGATTCTACTATAGAGAGTCAAGCACTTCGACAATTGAAACTCCGAAATCGAGGAACGCGAAGGGCCGGGGAAAAGTAATCCTTGGACGAGAAAGATGGGGATTCGACATTTCGGGGATACCAAAGACTAAGAGTCGGGGCTCACGGAGTTGAAAGTTCTAAAGAAGACTGCAGTCATATGAAGAGTGGTCACATGGACCAAAGATTGGCCAGGGATAATCGCCACAGGAAAAGGTCATGGTCATGTTTGATGGTCACATAGAGATGAAAGCTTGCGTTGAGGTGAAATTGAGAGGGGCAGGTGAAGTTTTCGTATAAGGACATGTGGATTGGGTTCATAAGGCCTCTAAGGTAGGTGAAAGAACCATTTTGGTTCTACAGAACTGAAGGGTAGAATGATCCTAAGACCAGGAGGTCATGCAGAACCTGCTGAGGCAGGGGGTGTTGCACCAAAGTGGTATCAGAGCCCTCATTTTGTTTGTATATTGCAGGCAGAGGAAGCGAGAAGGGAAAGAGAATACTCTAATGCACATCATTTTGGTATCAGAAGCAGCTTGCAAAGATAGGCAGAAGGAAGACAGAGTGATAGAAACTCTGTGATGATTATTGCAGGTGTGAAACAGTGAAAAGGCAGTCAGGAGGACTGTAGAAGGAGATGCTGAAAACACTCATATTTTTCGAGTGATAGCAGATTTGCCAAGAGGGCAGACATACAACAGGAACAACAAAATGGCTATTGAAGGCCATAGACGAGATGGAAATAAGATCCATCAGTAGCCAAACAAAAAGGTGATGGATAAGGAGCTCGTCGATATCAGAGCGAGGATGGAGGAGCTTGCATTGCGGGTGCAGCAAGATGAAAATTCAAGATGGGTATATGAATGTCCCATGAGGACGAAGGTAAAATGGCCAGTCAGGAAATTGGTGGCCAAAATATGGTAGAGACTGTTAAAGGGATGGTTGAGGAATACTAAAAACCTCAATGGACCAGAAGATGAGTTGGTTTAGGTATGTGAACCAGAGGCTGGGAGAAATCTCAGTGACATTGAGGATGACATGAGATCAGCTGAAGATCTCAAGGACTACCAAGAGGGAAGAACATGAGTTCCCAATTGCCAAGAGGGAAATGAGATGAGATCATTGCAAGATCTCATAGACTATCAGGAGGGCAGAGAAAGAAATTCATATTGCCAGCAGGGCAATGGAAAAAGATTAATAGAAGATCTCAATGAATGCCAGGAGAGAGGTGAGGGAAATACAAATTTCCAGATGAGCAATGAGATGGGATCCGAGGATCCCATAGAATGCTAGGATTGCAACAGAGAGTTTCCAATTTTCCAGGAGGGCATGGGAACAAAAATGAGGCTACATGAAAGTCTCATGAAATCAGAGCTAAGTTCGGATCAGCCAGAGGAGCTAACTAAGGAGGATCAGGAGGGCATCCTGATGATTGGAGGAATTCAGATATTCTTGCCACTCAACTCATTTGAGGTGAGAGCTTGTGTTGCAGAAGCAGTAGAAACATAGCCAACAGAGACTATCAACGAAGAGGGAGGATTGGAGCAGATGTTAGAGACTGCCCAAGAAGAATAAGGATATGAGCATTCTAAGGAATGGCTCAAAATTTTCAGCCGGGAAGCTGAAAAGGAGAAGACCGCAACATTGGAGCTTGCAGTAGAAGAAGCTGAAGAAGAGACAAATAAGATGAGTTTTGTTGATCTGTGTGAAGAAATTGTAGCCTTGGAGAGAAGGGTGATACTGTAGGGCATGCACATCCAACAGGTTAAGTTGGAGACAGGTGAAGGAGAATACTAGCCCAAGGAGTGACTGGAAGAAGCTAGAAATATACCAGTAGGAGGATTGACAGAAGAAAAGATGTCAGAAGAGGAAGCTGAGCAGAGACTCAGTGATAAAATTGCAGAATTGGAATCTACAACAGAGTGGCCAGCTAGTTCCGCAGGAGGGGAAAACGATGACAAGGGAGGTCATGATGATCTGCCCATTTGCAGAAAGAAATTTCAGCAGAGAAGACTGCATGAACAGAGCCAGCCATTGCAATAGCTGGACAAAATGATCAAGAAGATTAGGATGCTGATGTTGAAGTCAACAAAAGAGACTGCCAGCAGGGAGAAGTTGAGCAGAAGGGAGACAACAACAACAATAGAGCAGTGGAAGCAACAACAGCAACAAAGAGATGGAGCAGAGGAGCATCTCTAAAGAGTTGTTTGCGACCTAGGAGGATTTCAACAACCAGGGTGGAGAGCTCATGAGTAGGAGCTCATGAATTTTTCACTGTAGAGGAGTATGATGCAGGAGCATTTCTCCCAAGCTAGCCATGTGCTATCCAGCCAGCCCACATGGAACATTCAAGGAGGAGAGGCACCAACCCTCTCATATTTTGAATTTGAATGAAGGGCATTTAATATTTGTAAGGTTGTTAGAAACAAAAGGTCGTACCTATCATAGGATTTAGATGTAGATAGCCTTTAATGGTTCTAAGGATGAATCTAGCTCCAATCTAGAATATACATCCATTTAATTGTGAATTATATGTAATTGAATGAGGGTAGGTGAGATGGAGGGAAGAGCTCAAAGAGCCCCCTCATGTAAAAGATCTTACATCTTATTTTGGAGAGGGGTGATTAGCGAGTAAGGAGTGTAAAGATAGAGGTAGGAGAGCTTTATGTGAATAGAGAGGAGAGAAGGAGAGAGACTTTATCAAAGTCTGAGCTCAAGAAAACATTGTAAAAAGAAGCATTTCATATTAATATAAACAACAGTTTTTCCTGCATATTATTCTGTGGTTGCATGAATGTCTTTATGTGTGTTCATTATATGATGTAGATGTGTGTTAGTAAGCATTTGCAGGGACAGATAGGTTCTGCTATCTACTGGGTTCTTTGATTTCAGGTTTGGGGATCTTTTAGGCTTCATGCTAAGAGGGCATGACAGAACACTGCGGGTTCTGAAAGCTAGTGCATAGAATGCACTTCCAATTCTGTGGAATTTGGACAAGGACGTGCCAGAAGGGTGTACGAGCCGAAGTATTAAACTCAAGAAGAAACCCTCAAGGTTGCTAAATACCTTGGAGGTAAGAATGTGTAGAGGAGAACATAGCAGAAGACATAATCACTATGGGATTCTGGAAGAGCTCTACCAGGCAGGCATTGAGTAGATGCACGGGTTGCATTGAGGAGAAGAACTCTAGTTAGAGTTCAGAAGGAGATAGAATCACTGAGGATTCTATAGAGCTCTACCAGGAGCACATTGAGCATAGGCACAAAGTGTAGAGGAGAAATCCATTATTGGTTCAAGGAGAAATCATAATCACTAAGGATTCTGGGATCTCTACAAGGAGGGAATTGAGCAAGTGCCAGAGTGCACAAGAGAAATCTTCTTAGAGTTCGTTGAAAGGAACAAAATCACTGAGGGATTTTGCAGGAGCTCCATTGGGAGGGCATTGAGTAAGTGCCAATTTGTATAGGAAGGACTCTTAGAGTTTTGAAGGAGAGGGAAGTGTCAAGAATACCTTCACAGGGTTGTTGAACACCCTGCAAGCTCAGTAAGGAGTGCTTGAGCAGGAAGTCACCAGAGGGAATTTCCATCCTTTCAAGGAGAGAAAGGAACAGAGACTTAGAGGTCTGAGCAATAGAAAAGCTTAGGACAGATAGCACCCTCGTGTGTGCAGATACCCTGTAAGAATCACAAAGGTCGAGGAAACCTTTCAAGGTTTCAGAGAAAAAAATCTCAGGAGAGATAATGTTTTTGTGTAGAGATCAATAGCTGCAAGGAGTGTAGGAAGTCAGGGAAAAACCTTCAAGTTTTCATAGTCCCGAAGTTCAGGAGGGAAAGCATCTTCAAGCACACAAGAGAGACCAAGGATATAGGGTTTGCAGAGAGACAAAGGCCGAGACCTTTGATACTTTGGAAAACTTCCAAGGAAAAGGAAAGAGCACTAGCTTAGGAGGGAGCTACAATTTCCATTGATTCAATGATGGAGAGGAAGATCTGGACCATTGGAGTTTCACATCCAGGCAACATAGGAGGGCGCAATGGAAAAGAGTAGATCTAGGCCATTAGATCTATCTCATATAGCCAATATCTATCAGATCTGTTGAAAGGAGCATACGGTTTAAACCCTCACCAGTAGAGGAGAGAACTCGAAAAAGTCCCAAAAACGATAGAGGTATCGGGATTTTGGGGTTCGAAACTTTGGATATTCCGAGGACAGAAGACCGGGAGATTAGAGGTCATGGGTCATGAAGTCCTGAAGACATCAAAGCCTTCCATATAGGAGGACGTGTGTCACAAGATCCTCATATCTCGCAGATTCGACATTAGAGAGATGAAAAGGGAAGTCTTTTGACTTCATGACTTGCGAAGTCTCAAAGTGATCAGGACCGTCCAAGTAGTAGGAGACGTGGCAGAGATCAAGGCATCAGGGAAATCCCCAAAAGGACTATTTTGGTACTTCGGGTACCAAGAACTCAAAGGAGTAGAGGCCTTGCAATGGTAGGTCGCGAAATCCCAAAATGCGGTAACCTGAAAGCACTGAAGGAATAGCGTCGGGCCACGAAACAGAGTTATGGGTTTTTTGGCACATCGGGTATCGAGATTTCAGAAATCGACAATTCAAGGATTCCGCTACAGAGAGTCGAGCACTTCGACAATTGAAACTTTGAAATCACGGAACACGAATGGCCAGGGAAAAGTAATCCTTGGAGGAGAAAGTTGGGGATTCGATATTTCAGGGATCTCGAAGACTAAGAATCGGGGCTCACAGAGTAAAAAGTTTCATACTATGGTCATATGAAGAGTGGTCACATGGACCAAAGATTGGCCAGGGCGAATCACTGCGGGGAAAGGTCGTGGTCGTGTTTGATGGTCGCATAGAGATGAAAGCTCACGCTGAGGTGCAATTGAGAGGGGAAAGTGGAGTTTTCATATAAGGACCTATGGATCAGGTTCGTAAGGCCTCAAGGTAGGTGAAATAACCATTTCAGTTCCACAGATATGAAGGGTAGAACAATCCTAAGACCAGGAGGTTGTGCAGAACCTGCTGAGGCAGGGGGTGCTACACCAAAAGGTGGCCCCAACCCACACAACAAGGGACAGAGAAAATATGGACACCCTCAAGACAACCATTCAAAGCCACAACACAAGAAGGGAAATGAGAAGAGGAAGAAGGACATCGGAAAATGGTGTGAATACCATAAAATCCATTGGCACAACACTGAAGAATGTCTCTCCAAGAAGTCACTCGTGGATGAGATGAAGTTTTCTGAGTCAGATGATAATTTTGAATCTGAATCAAATCCATAAGGAGGGAAGCAAATTATTGATGTTGAACCTGGTGCCACTATTTCTACCACCAAAGTCCATCCAAGAGAACCAGAAGAACTAGAGGAAGGGGAACACCTATTTCACTAACAGATGTGGGTAAAGGTGGCCCCACTTCATTTTATTGTCAATAGTGGTAGTCAAAAGAACCTAACATCAACAAAGGTTGTCAAGAGGTTGGACCTATGGAAAACATCGCATCCACAACCCTACACTATCGGTTGGATTTTCCAAGGAAGAGATCTTCATGTCAGCCAACAATGTCGTCTTCCATATGACATCAAGCCTTTCAAAGACAAGGTATTGTGTGATATTTATCCCCTTGAAGTTTTTGATGTTCTTTTAGGAAATCCATATTTGTGGAAGCGTCATGTTTTGTATGAGTCTATACCCTGTAGTGTTTTATTATGTTGGGTAGACAATTGTATATGATACTAGAGTTAGCACCGCCTACCGCTATTTCGTTAATCTCTGCTAAGAAATGTAGTAAGGTCATTTCACAGACCGGGAAGATAGTATTCTTTTTTATCCATGCTCAAAGTAAGAAAAATTTCATCGCCACATATGTGGCCTCTACATAGAGCCTCTCTTTGTAGCAGAAACAAGTGGAAAGGATCGTAGAAGAGTACAAAGACATCTTCTCCTCACCTACCGGGGTTTCGACGCATTTCCAAGTCAATAATTCAATTTATCTAACCCTTGGTGCACCTCTGCCTAATGGACCAGTCTATCATCACTTCCTGATGGAAAATGACAAAATCAAGCATCATATCCAAGAGATTATTCAAAAGGGGCACATTATACCCAACCCCTCCCCTTGTGAAATCCCGATTGTACTGGTGCCATAGTAGGATAGCACCTGGAAACTCTACATTGATTACAAAGAATTAAACAAAATCACAATCAGAAATGAGTTCCCAATTTCCAGAATTGATGACCTTCTTGACCAACTCAAGGGGGGGAATTTCTTCAACAATATTGACCTAAAGTATGGTTACCACCAGGTTCCCATTGGACCAACTGGTGTATGAAAGACAACTTTCAAATATAAAGAAGGTGTGTTCGAATGGTTGGTCATGCCCTTTAGCTTAAAAAATGCACCAACCACTTTCATGAGGTTGATGGATTTTGTATTGAGACCCTTCACCAACTCTTTTATGGTGGTATATTTGGATGACATCATCATCTTCAATAGAACTTGGAAGGACTACATGCAACATATTCAAGAGGTTTTGAGCATTCTATGACAACACAAGCTATATGCCAACTTGGAAAAATGATCTTGTCACACACCCACTATGACAACTAAGGTTTTCTTTTTCTTTATGTCTTTTCTTCGAGAAACAAAATCCCTAAATTTCTATGGGGCCTAGCATAGACCCTCCCTTCCCTTATCCTCCCCCATGTGATCGTTGGCTATGACCACATGCCTTACAATAAAGGTGCTTCTAGATTTTGCGATTCGGGGAATCGCAATGCAAGCATTCCCATGTTCTCTGTCTTTCGAAATGTCGAAACCCGAAAGGGTCTAACAGATCCTTAGCTCCTCCCTTGGGTCACTTTTCATATGACTAGTCCTATGACTTGGTGCTATTCCTCTAAATGATTTCGGGGTTTCACGATTTGGGAAATCGTGATGCAAGCGTTCCTCCTTTCCCTTTCGAATCCCTGGAACCTGAAAGCCCGGTATCATCTGGATCTATGGTCCATATCATCGACTTGATCAACGACCTAGATTAAATCTATACATTCCACCTTTGGGGATTTATGGCGAGGTATTCACTCCTATTCCTCTAATGTCCAAAAACCCAGTGACCTTAGATCTTTGCCATGCGTCCCTACAAATGAGCAGTCCATATTCTTTCGGGACTCCTCCTACCTTTAGGGATTTCTGGAGAAGTCTTCACTCCTATTCCTTTGATGTCCAAAACCCCGGTGGCCTTAGATCTTCACCACACATCCCTACAAATGGGTGGTCCAGATTCTTTCAGGACTCCTCCTCCCTACCACAAGACCCTGTCCAATGACCTAGGGCTCATTCGCAAAGCACATCGAGGTTTCACATACTGAGATTTTGCGACTAGCGAAGATGAGGGGTCTTGCCCTTGGTTTTCCTTGGTGTCGAAATGCCAAACCTATTCATGCTAAACCGATACGGGGTTTCACATATCAGGATTTTGTGACTGGTGAACACGAGGATTCTTGCTCTTGGGTTTCCCGAGTGCTGAAACACCGAAACCTATTCATGCTAAACCGATTCGGGGTTTCGCATATCGGGATTTCACGGCTGGCCAATATGAGGGAACTTGCCCTTGGGTTTCCCAAGTGTTGAAATGCCAAAACCTATTCACACTAAACTAATTCAGGATTTTGCATATCAGGATTTCACGGCTGGCAAATATGAGGGAACTTGCCCTTAGGTTTCTCGGGTGCCGAAATGCCGAAACGCCAAAACCTATTCACACTAAACCGATTTGGGGTTTCACATATCAGGATTTTACGACTGGTGAATATGAGGGAACTTGCCCTTGGGTTTCCCGGGTGTTGAAATGCCGAAACACCAAAACCTATTCATGCTAAACGGATTTAGGGTTTCGCATATTGGGA